>LRSR01012846.1:0-20587 GCA_001579985.1 Hypsibius dujardini | reverse complement strand
GACCCCTTGTTCCACCTCCGACCCCTTGCTCCAGCCCGACCCCTTGCTCCACCTCCGATCCCTTGCTGAAGTCTGTCTGATCGAGGGCTGATTAGGGCGCTGAACAAAATCTATGGTGCTCACACCAGGCACGAACGAGGGACCACCGGTGTGGTATCGAGCAAGTACTGCAGAAGCTTGTACAGCATGGCACCCGTATCGAGCAAGCAAGATATCGTCTTTGATAACACTACTGACTCGCACGTTCCAAGAACTTCGAGGCCTGGTAAAGTGCAGACTGTAACGGGCTTGTCCAGTCAGGAGGAAGCCAGTTACTTACTTATAGCCCTGGGACAGATTCATCGATTGTATAGATTTATACCTTTTCTTCACGCGACCTGAACGCAGACGGCATCAGTATTGTGGTGCACGAGTAACAGTTTAATTACCTGTTCCGTTGATGATTCGTAGATTCTCTCTCTCAATCCAACCATTATTGCACGGAAAAATGGCGCAGCAATCTTTCAGGCATGAGGGTTTTTGTGTGGGTCCCGTCACTCCTATGGAACCGAACGGGTAAGTCAATGTCGGACGAATTCTCCTAAAAGTAAGTCAAGGTCTGATCAATTCTCCTAAAAATAGTACAGTATAATAGATGCCTGATTGGCTTGTGGATTCCTTGTAGAGATGTCCGTCTGGAGTCCATCCAAGCATATTCTGATCATCTCCTGGCCAGCGGTGTCAACGGCTTATTCCGTACGTTCCGTTCGTATAACAAGATAGTGGAATTCACAAAATATTCTCACACAAAATCTCGTACTGTATCTGTAGTCTCGTATTTCTCTGCTGATGCACTCTAATTAGTGAATGGAACATGCGCGGAGGGCCTTTCTATGACAGTCGCTGAACGAAAATCCTTGGCGGAAAAGTGGATAAGCGTGGGTCGCGGGAAATACGACAAAATCATCGTCCATTGCGGAGCGCTTAGTCTGCGAGATGCTCGAGAACTGGTACGCACTGCACGAAAGTTTTAACAATTGGATTAGAATGGGAAAAGATGTCAGCAGGATCAAGCACAAAAGGATATTAATGAACATTAACACTGATGTACGTAGGCAACCCATGCTGAGGCCATCGGCGCAGATGCCATTTCGGCAGTTCCATCATTTTACTTTCCACCAAGAAACATCGGTAGAAAAAGCTTGCATTCCTAATACTGCCTGCCAGTCGATTAGTCTGTCCGCTCATGAGTGCCTGCCTGTTTGCCTTCCTGTCTGTCTGTCTGTCTGTCTGTCTGTCTGTCTGTCTGTCTGTCTGTCTGTCTGCCTACCTGCCTACCTGCCTGCCTGCCTGCCTGCCTGCCTGTCTGTATTTTAATATATCAACTGCCTGAATGCTTGTCTGCCGGTACCGTTGTTCGTGTGCATATTGACATGTCGTTCTAACTATTTTTATGTGTAATAGTCTCTTTCTAATCGAATACTCTCAACAACCATTCCTTGGTTCCCAATTGTAGAAGAACTAACGAAAGCCATCGCGGAGGTGGCGTCAGCGGCCCCCAAAACTCCCTTCATCTACTACCACAACCCAGGACGAACTCATGTCTCAGGTACACGCTAATCCCCGTTCTCAATGTTTGTCTGCCTGAGAAAATTCTACCGGCTGATACTTTATTAAAATTTGTTACTGAACAGTGGACATGGCGCTCTTCATCCAACACGCAAAGACCCACATCCCCACTTTTGCCGGCATCAAATGGGCCGCCTCCGACCTAGCCGGACTTCTCCGATGTAAAGCCCTTCATGGTGACTCGATTGCTCTGATGTGGGCTAACGACGATGTCCGTTCCCTAATAATCGTGCTGAAAAGGAACAAACACCTGAGTTGGTCTGTTTTGTTGGTGGTAGGTTCTACTCGGGGCGCTAGCAGTGGGCATTCGGTCGTTCAACGGAACGACATATTCCTTCTCAACAAAGACCGCTCGTAGTATGGTCGACGCCTACAAGCGTGGGGACACCGCGGGAGCAGCACGCGAGCAGTTGTATCTGAAAAGGATTGTGGATTTGCTGGAGGAAGACGGAAACTGGCTGCAGCGTCACAAGGCAATCCTGGAGTTCCTGACTGGCATCCCCACTGGTCCGGCGCGTTTGCCGCTTCCTCCGCTGACCGATGCGGCTATTAAGAAGCTGACGCTTGACTATACTAAACTACAAACGGATTTCGAGGCAGAAAAAGCTAGACACATTAATTAGATGTGGACTTGTACGTTCCCGAAGTATCTGATTGATTGATTTGATTGATTTGATTGGAACGGCAAAGCATCAGGAAAACGTTCAAGGTTAGAACGTCTAACCGAACTTACATGCACTTTAGTGCGCTTGTTGAAATATCTTTCCTGTACGTGCAACTAGATTTTATAATACACACACATTGCAAGATCCGCCCACTTGGGCCGCAAAGGGATCGTTTTAAAAAGAGCTCTGCGACGGTTTAAAATGATTAATAAAAATTGTCAACCTCGGCGGTTTTTATGAATTTGGCAATTTTGAGCGCGCCAAGTTAGTTACCCAATATAAATTTTGGAATCATTTGATACGACGAATCTCCCATTCATTTTCGGCTTTGATCAAAAGAAGCAAGCTCTTATTTTTACTTATTCATTACATTTGCTTGCTTCGTGGATTGGCTTTGCGTTCTCGGCTTGTGAGATGGCAAAACGTCATGTCACTTCAATCAACAATCAATCGGCACAATGATAAAAAATGACTTTTCATTTGGCGAACTCAAGAAGCTCCCCATCAAAAGATTTCATAATCTGTCGGCTTGCAACATGATCTCAACTCTATTCAGCAAAAGTTTTGTTAATTATGAATACTGAAAAAATTACACGCTGTTTCCACCGTAACCCCTCAAAGTTGACTAAACGTTCGTGGTGGACCACGAACCGTACGTATACCAATACGAGGAGCCAGACCTTCTACTTCCTCGACTGCCCGTAACCGCTCCGTGTTCTCTCCGTCTCATGTGTTGCCCCAAGTTTTGGGAGGCCTGTAGCATCGTCCAACTTGATCTCGATCTTACTCCCTCTCTCACCGTCTGACCTTCCGTCATTCCTTCCGACCGTCATGTTCGCAGACAACCCTCCGTCACCGTCTGACCTTCCGTCCGACTGTCATGTGCGGAGACAACCTCTTTGTCACCGTCTGACCTTCCGTCATTCCGACTGCCAGTGTCGTTCACTGTCAAGTCCTCTGGCTCTTTAAGCCATGCAGCGGTCAGGTCCTGTTGCCTCTCTGTCCGCCAACGTCACACCGTCCCTAGAACGATGTTCTCGGCGGACCATCACATAAACGTCGACATTCCTATGCACGATTTTATTCACAGTTTTCATTATGGAATTAATCTTGTACAACCTTCATGATTGTCAGTCAAATACAGTGACAAGGAACAGAAAAGGGAGTAGTAGGAACTTGACAGCAAAATCAAGGGTAAATCCAGGCATTCTTCAGGCAAGGCAGATTAATTCTTCCGTGACTTATTTATATTGGCGTCGAGCCGTTACATGTGGCCATATTCAGAGCGCATTGCGCGGTAGTGTAGCGTATTACTCTGTATAACACCGTCACGAAGACCTTCTGAAACTGTTCCGTGTCCACAGCGCAGAAAAAGTGATGGAAGAAAGAGCGATGCGGCTCCTCATTGCACGTCCTGTACTTCTCCAAGATGAATTCCTTCGTCGATAAAGCGACCCGTGCGGGCCCATTGTAGTCGTCAAAGTAGTCCCGCAACTCGTAAGCATCAATCTCATGCTCAAACAAGTCCAACTTGTTCAAACACAATATCACATTGGAATTACTAAACGCTTTCTCCTTCACAATCATCCGGAAGAGCGTCATGCTTTCTGTCATCCGATTCACTCGCCGGTCCTCTTGTAATAGTTTATGGTAGTCCGAACAGGAATGCCACGTAGAAGACGTAGTTGACGCTCTCAAAGCAGTGGATCCATTTGAGGCGTTCTGTCCGCTGACCGCCCGCGTCAACGATGCGAAATTTGACAGTATTTAACGAGAAGGCGTACTCATCTACAAGGTATTCTGTTAGGACCTTGTCTGTGTGTCTGACTGTTTGACTGATAGACCGACTGTCTGTCTTTCTGTCTGTTTGTCTGTTTGCCTGTCTATCTGTCTGTCTGTCTGTCTGTCTGTCTGTCTGTCTGTCTGTCTGTCTGTCTGTCTGCCTGCCTGCCTGTATGCCTGTCGCCCGCCTGCCTGCTTATCTGTCTATCTTGCTCTTCGGCTGTTTACCTGCTTCCCCAGCCCTGAGAACCAGCAACTTCACCGTACTTCGCATCTCCCGCATGGTATCCTTTAATTCCTTGTCGATAGTCAAACTAATCGCGCGTAAAAAACGTTCGTCCCACATTCGAGTCACCCCCAATCAGTCGCACATCCCAACGGTCCGTTGTGGAACATACACAAGGAAAACATCACATATGTAGATCAGTGGAAGAAATCGCGGAAGGATGCTATGTTTATGGGAGAAGGTGCTTCATTCATCTACAACTACGCCGCACCCACTGCTGTCTCCAACACCAGTCGGCTATCGTGATGGGGAAAGGGAACGTGTAAAAGTCCCTCTGCTATTTGTTGTTAAATATCGTGAAACGGGTTGCACGTGTATATTTAATCAGAAGTTTAAGATGTTAGCAAGGTCGTCCAACTATAACAAAGGCAAGCCGAATGAAATAGGAGACTAAGAGTAGAGGTGTATTGGAACAACCTCTACAAGGTACAATTTGTATCATGTCTCTTCATCCGTCAGCGTCACAAGTGACTCACCATTTTCACTTTCAACCGCCTCAATAACGAAGTTCTTGTCGGATATCCCAAAACCGCCACATGCATTTCTATACTCAAGTACACACATGGCCACAATTTTGGGTGGCAAACTTTAAGCCAAAAAGGTTGGTCCGAGTTCGAGCCGAATTAAGTCACCGCGCGCACGCGCTCTTGACCACAGCTGACCATGCAGGCTTTACTTGATTGATCGATTGATTGAACTTATTTATTTTAACGGAATTCAGAGCAGCTTGCTCAATCTAATTTTTCCCGCTGAGCCGGGCGTTAAATCAAAGATCCAGGAGAAAGCAGTGGCAAGTTCTAGCCAAAAGTGGCTCAAACTCAGACCACTTTGATGGCTCGAACTCTGCCACCGAAAATTGAGACCATGTGTGTATAAGTACTATCTTCATTTTGGGGCTACTCTGCACAGCCTGTGCGACAGTCAAACAAACTCAGCGACAAAAGAACAGAGCAAAGACAAAAGAACAGAGCAAAGAGTAGTAGGAAACTTGATGGGAAAACTTGAGCAGAATTAATTCTTCGATTATATGGGCGCTGAGCCGTCACGCGTGGCCATATTCAGAATGTCAAAGTACACCGTCTTGAAGATCCTCTGAAACTGCTCCGTGTCCACAGCGCAGGTAAAGTGATGGAAGACCGACCGATGCGGCTCCTCATTGCACGCCTTGTACTTCTCCACGATGAATTCCTTCGCGGCCGAAGCGTTATGCGCGGGCCCAGTGTAGTCATCAAAGTAATCCCGCAAATCGTACGCATCAATTTCCTGCTCAAACAAGTCCAACTTGTTCAGGAACAATATCACAGCGGAATTCCGAAGCGTCTTCTCTTTTAAGATCACCCGGAAGAGTGCCAGGCTCTCCGTCATCCGATTCACCCGCCGGTCCTCCTTCAACGGTTTGTGGTAGTCCGACAGGGATGCCACGTAGAAGATGTAGTTGACGCCCTCAAAGCAGTGGATCCATTTGCGGCGTTCTGTCCGTTGACCGCCCACGTCGACGATTCGAAATTTGGCAGTCTTCACCGAGAACTGGTACTCATCTAAAATATATCTGTTGTTAATACATGACCACTGATATTATCTGCCTATATGCACGTCCGTACGTCTGTCTGCCTGCTTGCCTGTCGTTCTGCCTGCTTGCCGGCCGACCTGCTTGGCTGTCTGTCTGCTTGGCTGGCTGGTTGTCTGTCTGTCTGTCTGTCTGTCTGTCTGTCTGTCTGTCAGTCTGGCTGCCTGCCTGTCTGTCTATCTATCTGTTTGTTTGTCTGTCTGACTGTCGGTCTGCATGTCTGCCAGCATGTCTGCACAGCTGCCTGCCTGCCTGCCTGCCTGAACTTACTGATGCCGGTAGTGCGAACGCGTACTCTCAAAACATCGTCCTGATCGGGAATGTAACCGGGTGTTTGGACCGCTTTCAATCGACTCATAAAGTACTCCGCCGAATCGTTAAGTTGGATGTCTTTGCGGCGTTCAAATGCCAGCTGAATTCCAGAGTCTTGCTCTAAAGTAGCGATAGCGGTCAGGACTTCTTCAGTGAGTATGACCGGTGCTTCCAGGGACTCGGGCTCGGTGGGGAGGATCAGCACTTCCAGTGGGGCGTTTTCGGGCCGGCTGAGGGGGTATTCGAACCGTTGCCGAGCCTGGGTTAAAATGACCATGGCTTCGCGCAAGTTGGAGTGAATATGGGGCGTGTAACTTTCCCGTTCTTCTGGGCTGAATCCCTTTTCGTGATGGATCTTCATCTGCTTCATCATGGTCGACTTGCCTAAAACAGCAGGTAGGCAATATCTGGTTCAGTACAGCCTTCGTGAGAGAGAATCGTTATCTGTCATTGTCCGTCAGTCCTGCCTGTTCCGTCTGCTTGTCTGTCTGCTTGTATGTTTGTCTGTTTTGCTTGTCTGACTAGTGGTCCTTATCTGTCATTGTCCGTCAGTCCTGCCTGTTCTGTCTGCTTGTCTGACTGCTTGTCTGTCTGTCTGTCTGTCTGTCTGTCTGTCTGCCTGTCTGTCTGTCTGACTGCTTGCCTATGTGTCTATATAGCTCTTCGACTGCTTACCAGCCTCCCCAGCTCCCAGAAGCAGCAACTTCACCGTGCTTCGCATCTCCCGCATCGTATCTTTCAATTCCTTGTCGATGGCCGAACTAACCGTCCGTAACAAACGCTCCTCCGGCGTCCGGGTCACCAAACAGTCACACATCCCAGCGTTCGGTTGTGGAATCCACACAAGGAAAACACAACACGTGTATTGAGATCGGTGAAGTCAAACATACGGAAGGATGCTATGTTTTTGGGGAAAAGTTCATCACAGCAGTTTCGCCCCCCGCACGGCGCCGTCTCAAACACCAGCCGGCTATCATGACGGGAATAGGTAAAAGTGTCTCTACCCTTTGTTGTTAGTTATCATGAAACAGCGGATTCGGAGCACCCTATGCTGTACACTACGAGGACAGTAGACTATATCGTTCCGATATCTTGGAGAACCTTGAACTGCCTTTTGCTTTTAACGATAAAAGCGGTGCGTGTTTGTTTGCGTCCCGCTTTGATGGAGCAAACAATTTTTCATCGACATTAATGCAGACAAGAGGCAATTACATGTTATTTAATGGCAACATCTACAGCTTAACCAACGCAGAATCCGTCGCGACTGATGTACACATTACAGAGGACGATGTTAGGCGAGTTTCGTATTAACAGACAGCGGGTTGTTTGTCGAGATGTCGGTCGGTGGTAGAGCACTCAAAAAATATGAGACACGCAATCGTATTCTAAATCGGGATCGAGCGAGAATCTAGAGCAAACGTAACCAGTCGTCTGGGACAGCTTAAGACAACCCTACAGCAGCCACGCTGCAGTCAATGCACAAAATCCAGCGAGTCTTTCTCAACATTCAATCCGCGTTGTTGGAATATTAGTGCTACAGTACCACGAGCTAGGTTTCTATCCCATTTTGCTTGAAGTTGTGATTAACCATCCTAAACAAAATGTCATACCAAAAAGGCGACATCATTATGAGGAACAGACCGTGGGCATATGTCCTGGAAGATAAGCATAAATCTGCATACTGCCATTTTTGTTTCCGGAGGTAAGGTCGTTGGAGGGAAGTACCCTGACTCTGCTAATAGTCCTCCAGTGGCTTCGTCCTGTCTTTCCAACGTGCTGTGATTATCCCTTTCTGTCTGTCTGTCTGTCTGTTTGTCTGTCTGTCTGTCTGTCTGTCTTGTCTGTCTGTCTGTCTGTCAGTCCGCCTGTCTGTCTATCTGTCTGTCTGTCTACTTTACTTGTACTACTACGTTTGCCCCCAGATCTACTCGCTAGTTGTATCATCGATCAACACATTTTCCACCTTTTCAGACCAATTGAGAAAGCAGATCAAAAGCTCAGGCGATGCACACAATGCCTCTTTGCCCATTACTGCGACGGCAAATGCGCTAAGTCAGCGTGGAAGGACCACAAGGTGGAGTGCAACCGCCTGTCATTGGCTCTCAAGAGTGGTGCCGACATTCCGGAATGCAACATCCGACTGCTGGCGAGGATTCTGATGAAACTCGCCAGAGGAGAACGTTCTGATCCGCCAGATGCCTGCATACCGCCGTCCGAGCGGACTTACGATTCGCTCTGCACTCATGCTGACCAGGTAAGTGATCCACGGAATTTCACAATGGCTCGCGATTTCGGCATGACTCCCACCCGTTTTGAGCATTTATGATCCCATCCTTCCCTTGGTTTCTCCTTCCCCGGTCACCTGCACTGAATGGAAATTCTGGTCCCAGGTCCAACTCCTTTCCCAAATCAAAATTCCCTCCGAAAGCTCGAATGCCCACCCCAATCCCCTTCCTGTCCTTTCGGCATCGGTGAGTTGATACCATAACGCATGCTGCCGCGTACCCATCCTATTTTCACCATTACCAAACAACTTCCCGTTGATGAATTGGAGTGACAAATAAAAGCAGCCCATGAGAAAACGGACACAAAAGCATAAAGTGACAGACACTCCATCAGGTCACAATCAGACAAGGAGAGAGCAGACAGACAAACGGAGAGGCAGACAGAGAGACAGTCAGGCAGGCAGGAAGATAAACAGACAGACAGACACAGACAGATAGAGAGACAGGCAGGCAGGCAGGCAGGCAGACAGACAGACAGACAGACAGATAGACAGACAGACAGACAGACAGACACTCAGAGAGATAAACAAATACATTCTATAATAAGATAAGACAATACCAGCACGGACAGTTTGCGGCCAGACACCTAGACAAATATGCAGAGGATCAAAAGACTTTCTCGGTAAATGATCTTTTCAACAGATCGAATCTTCAGTGCTTCAAATAACGGCCTTTACCTACATCATCGAAAAGTTGGTTGCCTTCCTGGGCAAAGAGAACATGCCGACTGATAAGAACGTCCTTAAAAATGCCTACAGCAAGCTCATCGTCAACGCCATGACGTTGTACGACGGGGCTTGGCCGTACGGAATCGGAGCGGCACTTCCGCTGGGTGCTACGCGGTTCGATCACGTAAGTATCCAGACAAAAGCAGCAACCGCATCGGCCAACCTTGACGTCTTCCTAGGCATGCAAACCGAACGCCGACTACATGATCCGCGACGGATGCCAGATCGTGGTGACCGCCCTGGAAGACATCGCCAGCATTGAAGACGTCCGCATCTGCTACTGCAATTCCATGGAGATGACGCCGCAGCGGAGAGCCACGTTGAAGGAGCACTACTACTTCGAATGTCAGTGTGCGTTCTGTCTGGACGAGAATCGCGACAACATGATGCGGAGTTTGTGGTGTCCGGAGAAGGGCTGTGGCGGGGCGATCCCCTGTACGGCCAAGTTCATCCCGTTGCCGTGTACCAAGTGCCGGATGGAGATGACTGGGAAGGATACCTACGTGAGGGGAGCGGTCAGTCTGTTGAGCGAAATCAACGAGAAGGTACAGCATCATCTTGGTAAAGTAGATGCAGTGAAAGTAAGCAAAAGAGAGATACGATAGGCAGACCGTAGACAGAAAAAGTAACAAGCCCATCAGCAAAGACGGATAAGGACACAAAAAAGCAGAGCAAATGAAGCAGACGAACTTTTGACGGGCAAGAGATTGACAAAGGACATTTATTTCAAAATGTCCTTATCATTTACAGGTGGCAGCCTACACAGCATTGTTCGAGAATGCCGAATCGTCCCCCGAGCTGGTGGAACAACAAAAGGCATCCAACCAGGAAATCACCCAGCTGTACCACAAAATCAAAAGCACAATCCATCCGCTGAATGTCTTCTACATCAAACTCGCAGTCCACCTGGCCGACCACGACTCCCCGCTCGGATGGAAGCTCTACCTGGAGGAGACGGAGGCCTACCGCTACTACCACGGCTTCTCCGCGTTCCTGGGCATCCGACTGGTCCTACAAGGCGGCTTCCAGTTGGCCTCGCAGTTGCTGGACGAGGCGGCCAAATCGCTGGAGGAAGCGGAAACGATCCTACGGGTGACGCACGGCAAGGACCATCCCGTGTACAAGGACATGCTCAACGTAAAGGATGTGCAGATCCCGCAGATGAAGCACTTGCAGCATATGACCAACAAACTACCAAAGATGCCCAAGTCCTAACATGATTGATAATTGTTTATTTATTCATCGTGACGTTGACTGTTTTTGTTTACGAAGAATCACTCGCAGACGAAGAATAAGGAGGCAGTCTTACCTCATGCAATATTCAGACATGCAATTTGGCCTGACTTGTGTCTTCCATTTGAAGTGACCCGATCATGTACCTATGTTAAAGAGTCTTTGTCATCCAGTAGACGGTTACGGAAGCGTGATGCTCAATCACTGGACGACAGGAGGAGGGTTTAGTCAAGGACGGCGGGGGAGGAGGTGGCGGTGGCGCTGAAGGTTTTGAGACCTCCGGTCGATTGGACTCCAAAGACTCTCTTTCCACAGGACAATCCTCTTCAACAACAGGGCTTGAGGTCTTGTGAAACAGCGGGTCAGTGTTCACTGAATTGGTCAGGGACATCTTTTCCAGCAGCCCGCCAGCCTGAAACAGTGAAGCGTTGATCGATCTCTCTCGGTTGTCTGATATGGAGGATAGAAGTCTCGGTCACTAAACGACATACTGGCGTGGACTGAAGAAGGTTGTACGCTGAACCAGTGGTCATGATGGGAGAGCAGTATACGTATCCCAGCGCCTATTTTGTACGATGCAACGAGAACATTTATGAGCGGCTTCGCCGGCGGACAACACTGTGTTGCATCGTGGAAGTGGTGGGAGCGGCGTTCGTTTTGAATGATGTTCCCTAGCATGAAGCGAATGTCGCTCCCACAACTTCCACGATGCAATACAGTACAACTCATTTCAATGTACAGTCAAAGTCCTGAGATTCGAACGACGTCACAGTGTCGTTTCTACTTTACTGTCTCAAACTCCATCGCAGCAACGACCGGCTCCGAGCAAACGGTTCGATCGAAATAAACTCACGTGACCGTTCGAATCTCAGGACTTTGACTCTACAGAGGTGCAAATGAAATAAATTTTCGGTGATTGAGGGGCTTACTTTATAGAACTCTTGAGCATCGTGAGTGGCTAGAAAAAATTCCCGATATCCTCGGCTGTAATGGTGGAGACGATGGTTATTATTACATTAATCATGTAGATGACGATCATTGCACGAGACAGTCAGTATTCCGTGCGGTTTCACGGCAGTATAAGCATATTGATTGTTAAGAGAACTAACGCCTGAAGCTGAAGATGTGAAAAACTTTAAGAAGTGGTTGATGCCGAAGCTGAGAAGACGTTACTGTAGTTGATTGTGTTCAAGAACTTGAATGAATGAAAGTTAAGGGCGAATGCAAAGACTGGTTTCAACAACAAAAAAGAGCAAAAGATCGATCACGAAGGGAGTCGAACCCTCAATCTTCTGATTCGAAGTCAGACGCCTTAACCATTAGGCCACGCAACCTGGATTGATGAAGTTGCAACTCCAATTAGTCCATTTTCCTGGACGTTTCCAGGGAAAATATAAATAGGCACAACTATGTCCCAAATTATCTCCGGAAGTGATAACGACAGCTAACTAAAAAATAAAATGTCAATCAGCCGCCACGGTAAAAAGAATAGCTAAGGGATAATTCATACTCTTAAAAAGCCATAAACCGATAATCAATCAATCAATCAATCAACCGACCAATCAATCAACCGAACAATCAATCAACCGACCGACCAATCAATCAATCAACCGACCGACCAATCAATCAATCAACCGACCGACCAATCAATCAATCAACCGACCGAACTCACCTTTTTGCAAATCGCTCGGTTTCGGCCATCAAAATGCGGCCCAGTCCCTTACGGCGCTTGGATTTATCAACAACAACTGTGAGAAAATTGCTGATCAATTTGAGGAACGATAAAAGGGCTTATACTGGAACGAGAACCTGATTCAAGGAAGCATGCTCCAGATTTCCCGATAATAAACGTGAGCCGTGCATGGCCCACAACAGCAGGGAGGCATATTACAGAGTCCTCGAAGGGACGCTGGATCATAACAAGTGAGATGGGAAACTTTTCCGAGCATTTCCGTAGCGAATGAGCCCTGAAAAGCGGAAACTGGAAAAACGGAATTTCTGATGATCCAGTCAATCAAACAATCGATTCCTTGATTCTGACTGAGGAAAGTCACACCGGATACGAAGTACGAGTAAATACTGAAGTGCCACGATTATAACGGTCAGTTTTTACACCGGGCAGCGCACTCGGCCAGTGTGTGTTGCCTGAGTGCCAACTCATGAGAGGCACGAGTGACGGAGGCGGGGCTTAAACGACCGTTGTACTCGTGGCACTACAGTAGTAAATGCTGACCGGGCCTCTGGACTCCGCTTCCATTCGCTGTTGAGCAACGCGACGCATCCATCTAAAAGATCCCATCGTTCATGCAGCGCAAAAAGTTCAAAATCAGAAGACATGATTATTGTTCAAAATATCATAACCGGTAAATAACGGAGTGATGTAATGGCTGCATCTTGAATCTAGACGAAACTAGATTCAACGACTGGAAAAAAAGTTACGTGTGCCCGGGAGGGTCCGATTAAGCAGCCTTCCATCGTGCGGCTTCACTGCATCGCAGCATGGTTTTGTCCGATTGATTGCCAAAATTAACGCAAAATTTATATTGCTTTCCAATCAGTCAATCAATTCCACCAGAGATTGATCTGCTTTTCCATCGAACTGAAATTGATTCGTGTTCCCAACCGCCTCTCACAGACTATTCGGCACTGGAGAAGAATAATATTTTCTACGGCACTTCTATTTAGTTAGATATATTATCCTTATTTTTTATAATTTTTTTGGCAAATAATTTAATTTAATTTCAACGCCCACAGATGAAATTCTGCCCTATATCGTACAGAGCGTACAGGAAAATGTTGAATAGAGGGTCCGAGCAATGAGCAAACGGGGTGGGACAAAGGGGTTAGTTGAACGCAATCAACTAATCAACCAGCAAGCCTTTTGGTTGATTTACTCTGCATATTTATAGAGAATATTGATTTACTCGCAGAGGATTTACAAGTACCATATTAATCGGAGGAGTGATTGCTATACGATGCACGAGTATATACACATATGACCACAATTTTGGGTGGCAGACTTTAAGTCAAAAAGGGTGGTCCAAGTTCGAGCCGAATTAAGTCGCCGCGTGCACGCGCTCTTGACCACATCTGACCATGCAGCCTCCACTCAATTGATCGATTGATTGAACTTGTTTATTTTAATGGAATTTAGAGCAGCTTGCTCAATCCAATTTTTCCGCTGGGCCGGGCATTAAATCAAAAATTCAAGAGAAAGCAGTGGTAAGTTCTAGCCAAGAGTGGCTCAAACTCAGACCACCCTGATGGCTCGAACTCTGCCACCCAAAATTGTGGCCATGTATGTGTGTATATACCTGTACTCATCTTCAGTACATGTCCATGTCAATCGTAGTCGCCGCGATCGTCACGCGTAACTGATACATCCACAATCCTTTTCACGAGGTAAAATATTGGCCCGGCAAAATGAAATCCCACAGAGAGCGACGAAATCGATATGCCCAGTACCGCCCATGTGCAACGCATGTGAGAGTATGGTACGCCATTTTTTTCCATCAGTCTGTGTGTCCCCGCTCGCATAGGACAGGGGTCGAGCGGAACCTTGAACAAGGCAGGCAGAGGTCGCCTATCTACGCGCGCGCGCGTCGGGTGCCGACGATGCTGCTACGTCGGTATAAGTGATGGACAAAAAAAGTGTCGCGGTCGTTGGTTGGTCCGCGACAACAACAATGCCCGACGACGGCCCAACACCGCGTAGTACCGTAATCTCTCCATCTCAAGGGACACGTTTTTGCCCTACCAGTTAATTTGATCCACCCCGGACCTTATCGGTTCATCACCGTTTGCTATTATTTACCTACAATCAATCAATCAACTGTTTCAATGTGTCCATCAAGACATTCCGCTTAATCAATCAACCAATCGCTGTCAAATGCCTCTTAAATTTCAACCAATCACGACACAGAGAATCCGATTGAACAGTCAACCGATGACTGGAGGGGGTGGGGCTTAACTCTCCGGATCGGGGATTACCTGTATAGTGCCCGCCGTTTCCGGTAGCCTCTGGTCGAGCGGATTTCATGTATGAACTTTGTGTGTGTGTGTGTGTGTGTGTGTGTGTGTGTGGCGATTAATATAGCGAGAGGATTGGTTCTCTCTCCCCGTTTATACTGCGTAGATGAATGACCGCGACGACGACATCAAACTCGAACCCTCTCTCGGCATAATAACCCGGGGATCTTTTTATGAGAGGGAAAAAGTCACATCGAGCCGGCAGGATATGTTACCAGTGCGGACCTTGGTAGTATGGTCGTGCGTGTGGGCAGTGATCATCATTCCGCGTTGACCGTTCGTTCCGTCATCCTTTTCTTCAGCCGAAGTGATGCGCTTTTGAACTTGTTTTTTGTGTCCCGAATCTTCCTTTGAATGGCTGCACGCTTTGATTTTCTCTTATCAAGCGGGTGATATCTTTGTGCTTTCTTCTTTCTGCGCCTGTTTTCCCATTCACGAGGCGTCGATCCCTTTCGGTTTTGTGGACGCAGCGTCGACGGGTTCTCAGTTGGGTCGACGGGACGGGTCTTCAGTTGGGTCGACGGAACGGGTCTTCAGTTGGGTCGACGGAACGGGTCTTCAGTTGGGTCGAAGGGTCCTCAGTTGAGTCGACGGGTCCTCAGTTGAGTCGACGGGTCTTCAGTTGGGTCGACGGGTCCTCAGTTGGGTCGCCATGCGGGAACTTATTTTTTTGGCCGGGGCGACCACATTCTATACCCAGCTTCTATTAATCCAGCTAGGTAAGGTCCTCCACGAACATATTCACACCCGAATTGGATGGAGAGGGACATTTTGTAAGGCAAAAAATTGGAACTTTCGATATATCCCTCGCGGATCAGTAAAACTGTGAAGATCAGCTGAGTCAACCGAAAACCAAAGATGGAGCAGGAAAGCCGACCGGGGGGAGGGGGGATCATTGGGTGGATGAAGGTTAATAAGGGTGTGATTGATGATCATTTTTTCTTCCGGTATAAACAGAACTGCAAGATGGAGAGCCAGCTAAAGTCGACGTGAGTGGTTGATATGAAGACCGTACAGGGTGTGTACGATATGTAGAAGAACGTGCGCGTGGGACCTTTTTTAGGAGTTCTGACTCGTACTTATATCTCTATTAGAAAAGTATAAAGCGGAATCATTTTGGTTTCCACTTCGGAAAATCGTCCCAAGTTAGGAGTAGTTAAAATGTCCCGCCTCCATTCGTTTAAAGCGTCTAGTGTGTGCAGCCTGTACACCTAGATTTAGATTGGTCTTACAAAAAAAAATAATAATAATGAAATTTTTAATAATAATAATAATGAAATTTTTAATAATAATAACAATGAAATTTTTATTATATTTATTATTATTATTATTATTTTTATTATTATTATTATTATTGTTCTACTAATAAGAGTAATAATATTAATGAATTTTTTTCCTGTTTTCGTGTTGTTAGTTCGCTCCCAGTCGAACACCGATCCGCCGCCCTCCTCCGTGACGTCGTGTATCGACAAGGCCGGCCAGCTCTTCGCACCGGGAGCCGTAGTCCCCTCCCCCGGGCATCCGTGTCGGGAATGCGTATGCGGCGCACGCGGCAACATCCTCTGCGAGTCGCTGAGCAGAGTCACCGACTGCCCGGTGCCGGATGACGCGCCGTGCCGCACCATCAACGGGTCCACGTGCTGCGAGCGGAGCTTCAACTGTGACCGTGAGTCCATCCATCTCTTTCTCTCGTCCTTTTGTGGACGCTGCTTTTTTTGTCGTTCTTGCGCACCGACGATTATGTAATACGATGAGAATGAGACTGAGAGATCATGACTGAAATCGGGGATTGTTTTTCGGTTGTCTGTTTGTGTGTCTGTGTGTCTTTGTGTAGGTTTGGTCTCCTGTTCGCACGGCGGTGTTCAGTATCAGGCCGGCGAGCTGGTGGAGCACGACAATCAGCGGTGCCAGCAGTGCCGGTGCGGCGCGGAGGGCCGCGTCAAGTGCCAGCCGGTGGCCAGTTGCGGACTGCCTTCGTGGATCGGCGAACTGGGCGGGCAAGACTGTGTGCCGGTGTACACGGCCGGCAGCTGCTGCCCCACCGATTACTCCTGCCGTAAGTCCCGTCCATCTCTTCCCCTCCTCCATCAGATTGTCTGAACTTGATGTCTAAATCGTCCATCGGATATTTCATATATTTTATGTATTTTATAAAATATCCTAAGGTTTATAAAATATAATATAAAACTTTTATTCCATATTTTAATATAGTATAAACTAAAACTGTAAATATTATATTATAGGTTATTTAATAAAATATAAAATATTCTAAGGTTTATTAAATATATTATAAAACTTATATTCCTATCATATTACATTTTAATATACTATAAACTAAACGACTAAAACTTTAAATATTATATTATAGGTTATTTAATAAAATATAATATAAGTTTTGCTAGAAGATTTCACAAACGAATTGATGATCACCTGAAAATCCGTTCATGGCCAATGTTAGTGCCACTTGAGAGTGACTTTTGATTTTTCATCTCCTCGACCAATTCTGAAAAACTGAACCTTTTTTTTGTTAACGGCAGATGCAATGCCAACAAATTGAGCTGACGGACTGTTCGTTTTTTGATTGACCAAACTGTCGAATGGGAATAGCGAAATTTGCTCGTTTTTAAAGCGATGAGGTCGCCGACTGCTGTCCGTTGGCTAAAGTCTGAAAAACAACAGGAATGTACTCTTAAATTCAAGATTGATCCATTGATTGATCGATTGATTGATTGAAAATTTACAGTAGAAGAACTCTTACTAACTTTCGATTAATTGCAAATCGCGTGTCAAGTGATCAAGAAAAACGCCGTTTTACCACTAATTTAATTTCAAATTTAATTGGGCATTTTAGACGATATAAAAAACTAAACTAAAACTTTTGCAGTACTAAACAACTTCAATGGGAAAAAGTGAAAAAAAAGTTAAGCAAGCAGTTCGCCTAAAACTACACTAAAATTTATAATTGTACTTAAAGTTATTTTTATTATATTATATTTAATTAATGGTTATAGTAAAACTAGAAACTAATCTAAAAAATTTACTAACAATTTTTTAGCTGATAAAAAACGAATTAGTTGACTAATTTTAGTTTCGTTTTTGATCCCTGTATACGTGTGTACAACGATACAGTAGTATTTACTTTCAATTGTATTTTTTGCTTTGTCTGTGTGTGTGTGTCCAGGTTGCGTGGTGTTCAACGAGACGATCGGTCGCGGACCGCGCAGCGTCGCCCGCTGCACAACCTGTTCCTGCTCACGCAGCGGAGGCGTCGAGGCCTGTGAAGCGGTGACGTGCAAGATACCGTACAAGTTCTCCGACAAGTGCCGGCCCATCTACCGCGCCGACGACTGCTGCCCCATCGACTACGACTGCAGCGGGATGGGCGGCGGCAAAGACAAAGCCGCTGACCGGGCTAACGGAGCAGCGGTGAGTGGTGGCGGAGGGTTCACGGTCAAACCGGCGGTCAAGCACCACAAATGGGATAGCAATATGGAAGCACGAATGGTCGGTCAAGATGGGCTGGGGGCGATCAGCCGGGATGATGTGATGGCATACGGACAGAACGACTTCCAGACCGGGGGGAAGCTGGGGCCACTGGGACGGTCGGAGGAGACGCCGTTAGAGGTTGTTACGAAGAAGACATTGCAGCCTCAGTTACAGACTGCGGGTCCGCCGGTGGTCGGTGGTATGGTGGTACCTTCGAAAAGGCTTCGGGGTGGGCTGCCGTTGAAGGAATCAGGCAATTTGGAGCAGGTGGATGCGGCGTGGAGAGCGATCAATGTCAGCCAGCCGGCGACGGGAACCGAAGCTATTCTGATTACTGCACAAGACGGCCTGGTTCTGGATCCGAGAGTATATGAATTCAATGGCATAATTTTCTATCGCCTGTCTGTCTGTCTGTCTGTCTGTCTGTCTGTCTGTCTGTCTGTCTGTCTGTCTGTCTGTCTGTCTGTCTGTTTGGTTGTCTGTCTGTCTGTCTGTCTGTCTCATATGTCAGACAGGGTCAGAGTTCATTTCCTGACAGTAAAAAGTATTGGCTTTCCTTGTTTCAGGCTGTCGTAGTTCAGAGCGTTCCCAACTCCACGGATGGGCTTCCAGTCAAGTCTCCCGCAGTGCCGGCAGCATCGTCAACAGCACACGATGCTTTGCTGAAAGTATTCATGAGAGTGGCAGCCGAAAAAGCGAAATTCACCACCACAGCCCCGTTGTCTACAGCCAGTCTAGCTACGCTTATCTCAGATGACCAGACACAATCACAGCCTGCTGGCGATTCGAATAAAAGTTTGGACACACTCGAATACGATGTCCCCTTGCTGACAACAGTAACGACACCGGCTCCTCCAAAAGCGTCACGAGTACGCAATCGACTCGACGCTAGGAGTAAGGCTCCACCACGCTCTAGTAGCTCCAGCATTCCTAGTCCCTGGAGTTCGTTAGCGCTGAATGAAAACGCCACAACAGTGGCGACGTCGAAACCGCCTATAAGGCGGTCTGGCCTGGGTGGAACCAGAGGGATTACTAGTGGGACCACAACGGAGGCATCGGACTCGGTCAGTGAAATATTTTCTGCGAACAATACGGCATCGAATTCGAAAGCAACTGTGTAAGTCATCAATGTTTTTTCAGTCGGATTATTGAGATAAACAAATTGACCGGCAGACAGGAGACAGCTAGACGGATGGGCAGGCAGACAGGAAGACGAATAGATAACAAAACAAACAACAGACAAACAATCAAACAAAGAGACAGACAGACAGACAGACAGATAGGCAGACAGACAGACAAACATACAAACAGACATAAAGACAGACAAACAGGCAGACAGGCAGACAGGCAGACAGACAGACAGACAAACATACCGACATACAGACAGACAGGCAGACATACAGACAGACAAACAGGCAGACAGACAGACAGACAGAGAGGCATACAGAGGGACAAACAGACAAGCAGGCAGGCAGGTAGACAGACGTGTAAATAAATAGAAGACAGTTAGTTGATAATGCTGATATGATAAACTAGTCATCTTTAGGACAACTACGCTGAATTCCCTTTCACCGGGCAAACAGTCTACTTTGTCCCTCGATGTCATCCTATTTTCCACCCCACCGCCCGCTAAGAGCAACAGTCCAACTATGTCCCAAGCTCCAATGACAACCACACCACCCAGTCAAAGTTCCACGAATTTCCACGGCCGTTTCATCGGTAGCAGCAGCAGCAACAACAATAACCGGAACACCTCCCGTTTCAGCCTGGACTCCCCCTTCTCCATGAGCTCCGCGGACGCGGGCTTCCTCGCGGACGACCTCTCGTACAAACTGTTTAGCGTCAACTTTTTCCGTTCACCTCTGGGTAGTTTCACCACTACCACGACCCCTGCCCCGTCGGCTAGTGCTAGCAGTCGACAACCAGCCTTGAACTTCGGCAGCGGTAACGCAAGCCATTACGACGCCGGCGGCCAAGGCCAACGACTGTATGACTTTCACAGCAGCGACTCCGTCAGCGGTGGCGGCGGCGGGGACAACTTGACTGCCGCCGACGCACCGAAAACGGCCACCAACCGGTCAGCAGTCAACACCACGGAACTGGATATGGCAGAGTCCGCGGGAGGAATGGTTAATGTTACCGTGCCTCCAGACTTCCAGGTGGTCACGTTCGGTGCGTTGCCGCGCGGTGGGAGGAAGACGGCGGGGAAGATCCTCTTTCCGCCGATGCCGGGGATGAACGGAGGGGGAGGGGGAGGGGGCGCACCACCCATCCTGCCGTTTGAGACGGAGGTCGAGTTCAAAGGTAGGGGTTTAATCAGTCAAACAAAATTGATGTAGTCAAGAAATTATGATATCTTGGTAGGCTTTGGAATGTTGCCGGAGATTGAGATAAAACCGCTGAAGGGGCTGGCTGGACTTGCCGGTATGGCGATGATGGCCAATGCGGCAGGTGGGGGTGGCGGAAGTGGTAATTTGGGTGGCCAGTTGGCGGCGGGAGCAATTGCACCACAACCCATGAGTGGTAATGGACTTGCTGGAGGGAACGCTTCTCCTGGCCCTGCGTCTAGGATGGCGGCTGCGGCTGCGGCACAGGACGCAATGGAG
>LRSR01012841.1:25867-36128 GCA_001579985.1 Hypsibius dujardini | reverse complement strand
CGAGCACGTACATATGGAGTCGGCCAAATCATCCGGGAAGCTCGCCATTCAGTCCCTCGCTTGATTGAACGATTCTAGAGCAAAGGACTTGCAATAAGAATCCCCACCCCAAACAGCTGAGTTTCGACACGACCAACAGCCAATCAAAATCATCAATGATTCATTTATCGGTGAAGATAGTTAGAGATGAATCAGTGAAGTCCAAACTCAAGAACGGTTGAATGCTAATAAAGGGGGCGCAGAAAGTGTATGATCCAATTGATGCAAATATAGTTCAAGTCCTTTTTGGTTGTGCAATAGCATCGGAAGATCGAAAATGGTGCCGCCAATAATGAACCGATTGATGCAGAACAAATGAATGGAATGAGAGGTAAAGAAGCCTGCGACTGGAAAATTCTGACGAAACTGACCGTGGAAATATCGACTGTCGTCGCTCATCGGTTGTTTCCTTCGTTTGTTTTGGAGTCGAGTCAGCCCATCCCACTCGTGACTCGCACTAGATGGCCGCGCGAAGGAAACGTGCCCAGTTGCGCTGCTTCTCTCTCTTCTCAGTTCATTCACTCCTCACTGCGTCAGGTGTTGGTTTAGTTCCTTCGCGCGGCTCTGCAAGCGGAGTTTTCCCTTACGTTGTAAGCGGAACTTTCATCATTTTAACTTGGAACAGTCAATTAAATAGGCAGAACTAGCGGTAGAATATGGAACAAGCAGAACTCACTAATCAGCTCGGACGATTACTCACCCGGCCGATTGGCTCCACCTACTTCACACCGCACGCAGTCGGGGAAAAGCTCAGAAGTTCGCCGAGCACATTTCAATTTCAATACGTGAAATTACATATCCCTTGTTGTCGTTTTTCTCCGCGATGTTGCGCAGGCCATTCCGTTCTATCTGAATCCTCCCACCGCCGAGATCTAATCAGGAATCCGTAGCCTTGCGCACGGAGAAGGGAAAGGGATGGCGGAGAATGTTTTTGAGTTTGAGTTGGAATACGACAACAATCAAGACCAGGATTCTAATGATGCCCTACCCGAACCGTATCATCACGATTCCCCCCAGGTTAGCTCGACATGAATCGAAAGATTGGAAGTACAAGAGCTGAAGAACGCTTCTGCTTTAATTTCAGGCTGTGGATGCGGATTTAGCGGCTGAAGAGTAAGTTTCACACTCCTCCAGGAGTTCTCTGAAGGTTTTCTTGAAATTATATCGCGAAGCTCCTGCACCACTGATCAGTTTTGGAACATTACGAAATGATATATTAATTATCTAATTGAAAAGTTGAATAACTGCTCTATAAAATGAAATTCCGGATTGGGTGTACAAGGGTTTTACCGGTTTTCTAGACGTGTTATTTTATTTGTAGATTTTTATCTTGCAGCCGGGATCGTTTTTTTTGGCAGACAATTAAGTCATTTTTGTAAAAGTTGATACTGCGGAAATACTGAAACTTGTGGGTTTGTCCCTGTGGATTTTTCTTTATACTGCTATTCTACGTCTGTATGGTGAGCCACCCCTTTCGACTTGTTTAACCTGCTGGTATGTTCTTCCAGAGAGAAGGAAACGGTAGAACTGACGCAGTCCATCGTGAATCCCCATGCCAGAATTGGACCCGAGGACTTTGAACTGCTGAAAGTGTTGGGCAAGGGTGGCTATGGCAAAGTAAGTGCGCTGCCTGCCGCTGCCGTACGAACCGGTCTTTTTGGGGCCACACAGACACAAGTGATCTCTGCTCATTGACTTGAATGTCTCGCGATCTCTCCGGTTGCGCAAGCCACATGGCATAGCAGAGAAACTTTCTGATGAGGAGACACTTCGCGGTCGTGGCTACTGAAGTCGTCAGGTCATTGCGCTTGTATCGATTAGTACGCCGAATGAAACATTTCTTTTTCTCCTTTTTCATGATGTTCGGTTGATTGATTGATTGATTGACTAAATATCATAAATATTTGATAAAATTGCTACGACACAAGGTGTCTACTCGGTACTCAGTACTCGTTACTCGGTACTCGCACAGAGCGTTCATATAACCGTTAATTATTTGTTCGTTTAGTCACTCCTTGTAATGAGGTTTATAGTTTAAGGTCTGCTTAGTTTCAAGTCGGTTTGAGGAAATTATGGCTCTAGTAATTTTCACCTTGTAGGTCTTTCAAGTACGTAAACTGCACGGCCAGGATGAAGGAAAAATATTCGCGATGAAAGTGTTGAGAAAGGTAACCTACTGTGTGGGGAATACAGTAATCAGCCTGCCAGACGATGTCTGGGATGTTATCAGTGTGTATTAATCTCATTCTCGCATGCGGTCCAGGCCACAATTGTGCGTAGCCCGAAGGATTACGATCACACGAAAGCCGAACGCAATATTCTCGAAGCAATCAAGGTATTGGGAGTTTTTCATTTCGGGTTCTCGCAAGTACTGTACAGCTGTGCTGAGGTTACTTTGAGGGTCGTTGTTTGAGTTCTGGTGGGCTGTGTGGGACAACCACACATTTGATTTGTTTAGTTCTTGATTGATTTATTGGCTGACAGAAAAATGCACTGCGCTTTCCTTTCGCGGCGTTTACTTCAAAGGCGACAAAATGCTCATAACAAATGAATTCAATCATCTTGACAACGAAATCGTGAAGAAACCTCAATATAATGCGGAGGATAGCGCTCGGAAATAAAAACGACAAAAAAATGCTTAAGATGTGCAGTAATGTGACCTAGATCAGTCAAAGCTTGATTGACACGATTTACCCACACGACCCACCAGAATCCTAACAACGACCCTCAAAGTAACCTCAGCACAGCTGTACAGTAACAATGGGGCGTTTCTCCTATTACAGCATCCCATGATCGCGGGTGAGTCCGTAATCGGAATTGTTCAACCGTTGCCATCAAATCAAACTTATTTTGGGTTGCCGCTTGCTGTGGTTGTTGAAGCTTTGTTTTGATTTCCTTCAGATCTTGTGTATGCGTTCCAAACAGGCGGCAAAGTGAGGACACCTGGCGTTGGATAATATATGAGAAAACATTGCAAGAATTTATTCATCTTTCAGCTGTATCTTATTTTGGAATATTTATCTGGAGGCGAATTGTTCGTACATCTGGTAGGTGTTTTTTGCTTTGTCCTCCTATCTCTTATTCCCAACTGTTTGTTTGTATGGGTCGGTCATGGTGAGAACCTCATCTGTAAGGGGCGGGGCGGGGGGGGGGGGGTTTTCAAACAATCGAACAATCAACCACCTGACCGGCCCTTGCTCCGCCCCTTTTGCCCATACCCCGGACCCTCCAATGTATTCAATCTTGTCGTTGATTGTATGAATGGTTCCATTACGTTTCTTCGGTCCGTCGTGGTGGTAGTTTATCTCGCATGTCAGTTTCTAAATAACTGTTCGTCCCGAGTTTTACTGTTGGAGTACCTGTATTTCGGTCAGTTTTCGCCTCATCTCACCCTTAATTACTTTCTGGCTGTTTTTTTGCAGGAAAGAGAAGGGGTAATAGTTTTCATCCCGGAATTCATTTCGCTTTCACGACTGTGATCAACCACAGTTTATGACATTTTCTTCGCTATCACCCAGATATTTTTGGAGGAGACTGCGTGCTTTTATCTGTCGCAAATTACCCTTGCTCTGGAACACCTCCACAAGAACGGGATAATCTACCGTGATTTGAAACCAGAAAATATTATGCTAAATGCTGCTGGTCATGTTGTTTTGACTGATTTCGGCCTGTGCAAGGTAGATTTCGTGGTGGTTGCTTTCTTGATGCGCTCGGTTTGCGGGTCTTGTCGCTTCCTTCGTATGACTGAAAAATATTTTTACTTTCCTTTCAAGGAGTCAGTCTACGAAGACGGCCGGACGTTCACATTCTGCGGAACGATCGAATACATGTACGGGATTGTCGATCCGAGGTTAATTTAGCCCTTCTTATGTCCCTGTTTATCTGTAGGGCCCCCGAAGTGCTCATGAGGTCAGGACATGGCAAGGCGGTGGACTGGTGGAGCCTAGGGGCGCTCATGTTCGATATGCTAACGGGGAGCGTAAGTGAAAGCGAAAGTTGTAAATCCGGAATCGATGTGATCTGGAATTGGTGAACTGATATCCATTGCGTTCCCTATTCAGCCTCCGTTTGTTGCTGAAAACCGGAAGCGAACCATTGATAAGGTATTTTTTGATACACATACTGTACTGTCGCGATTCTAACGGCCAGCTTAGCCCCGCCTCCCCCCGTGCAAAACTCTGTGACGTCATGGATTCAATTCCAGCCCGGCCCGGACCTGGAGGTCGTAATTTACTGGTAGGGCCAAAAAACGGCCGTTAGAATCGCGACAGTACAGTACTCTGTCCTAGTATTTGTTTTTGTTCTTCTAGTCGTGTTTTATAGCCTTCGCCTCATTTGTTCGCCATGCATTGTGGTCCGGTCGTAATTTCACAGTGCTTTTCTCTTTGTCTGTAGATTTTGAAGGGCAAGCTGATTCTTCCTGGGTATTTAACAAACGAGGCCAAGGATTTGATTAAAAAGGTGAGATTATTCGCTTGCCACATCTACTTTGTCTAATTAGCTTCCGCATCAATCATTATTCTAGCTCCTGAAACGGCTTGCCTCTCAACGCTTAGGCGGGGCTGCGGATGACGCAAAGCCCATCAAAAGCCATCCATTCTTCAGGCATGTCAATTGGAGAGACCTGGTGCAGCACCGAGTAGAGCCCCCCTTCAAGCCCTCTATTGTATGTATTTGCGGGCGGAATCCATCTGGAATTGCTTACCCTTATCATAATTTCGAATTTTGTTTGCTGTAGCTGAATGAAGAGGATACGTCGCTGTTTGATAAGCGTTTCACCAAGATGACTCCCGTGGATAGCCCCGTGGATCACAGTCACTTACTGAGTGAATCTGTTAACAATTTGTTTCAAGTGAGGCATACATTTCCCCAGTTATTCGCCAGTGCACTGTCTCTGTCTACTTTTGGTTGGATTTAATTTTAATTGATTTTTTTAATTGGTTAAATGTTCTCACTCATAGGGTTTCACCTACGTCGCACCGTCCATTCTTGCCGCAGTGGAACCGGATGACTGGAATCTGCCAGCAGCGCTTAGTAAAAGACGACTGGCTGCGGCTCCTGCTCCTTCCAGCCACCTGATGTCCGGCATGGACGAGCCATGACTACACCGGTGTCTTCTCTGCTCATTCAGGTACTCAACAGGGCTGTGCACGCCGGAAATTCAAGATGAATTCTTGCTCTTCCATCGATGCGGAGTCGTTTCGTGGGCCCTTTTGTAGCTTTACGTTGAGAGTGTGTCTTTTAACTTCCATGAGTGGCCTTGGCATTGGCAGAGTACTATGTGGCATATCACATGTCAGAGCGTTTTCTTTATTGGCCAACAGATTTTTAACAATTTTTATTGGTTTTTTTTATCAACTGTTGGGAGTATACTTTATTCACTATTCGTTAAATCAGATAAAAGCCGTGCAAGCATTAAAACTTGATAAGAGGATCCGCTTCGGGTACGGCCATTTCCTCCTTGCTCGAAGTCCTGGGAATGGGATCCGAGGAAGCTGTGGTTGAAGTCCCGGGAATGGGATCCGAGGAAGCTGTGGTCGAAGTCCCGGGAATGGGATCCGGGGAAACTGTGGTCGAAGTCCCGGGAATGGGATCCGGGGAAACTGTGGTCGAAGTCCCGGGAATGGGATCCGGGGAAGCTATGATTGAATCGCTCAATGCCTTCGCATGCTGTTCTGTATTGTTTGCCGAACCATACTCAAAAACGGGTAGCTGCTTTCGTGGATGTATGGTGAGAGGAAACTTCTCTTTCAAATTTCGGGCACGTTCGAAGCAAGATTCCCAAAATTCGTCCATACCCTCGCGCCCTGCTTTGATGTTTTCGATCAGTCGATTCTGCGAAGCAAGCAAAACAGTAAACAACCGATTCAGCAAATTTAGATCAATTTCAGACGAAACAGCAAAACATGTAAAGACTCACAGAGCCATACACAGACAAAAGACAGTACAGGAACGACATAAGGACCGCAGGTACTGGCAGAAAAACAGTGCCCATAGAGGCAGACAGACAATACTGACTGACGACGCGGACAGACAAGACAGTGCCCATAGAGGCAGACAGACAATACTGACTGACGACGCGGACAGACAAGACTAACCGGCGAAATCGAGACATTAGCGAAGCAACAAACCTGACGTTGCTGTAATTCGTGCAGTAACTGTAGATTCTTGTTCATCTGCCTGAGTCCATCACACATGAAAGTCTGCTGATCGTACAGCGACGCCGGCGACGACACATCCCCGCTCATATATTGCAGAAACTCCTCCTCCGTCATCTCCAGCGACTTGGCATCCATGCTTTCAATAAACGAGACAGCACAACAGAGATTTGTGAAGAAGTATCCCGCTTCTCCCGTACGCAGGTGGTTGGGATTGGCAAATCGTGTGATGAACTTGATATTGGACTGCATTCTTGGTGGGTTGGCCTTCAGAACGAGATAGATCACAGCTGGCAGGAACTGATCGGCACTGGGAGGCCCGTTACCCGAACGTTGTAACATGGCCGCAATGTGCCGGCAACACTCAACGATCGACTTCAGCTTGGCGTCCACCGTCTTTTTAGTATCCACTTCTATGAGATCTAAAGAAACACACCAAGGCTTGAACTTGGCTCTAAAAGAAAGGGAGACGCTGAAAATCCATAAATAGTAAAAACGAGCCAATCAAACGTATATTCGTACCTGTAATAGCTGCGTCCATGGCTTCGCGCACGTCTGGATTGATTTCATCAACAATCGCACCAAGACGTAGTGCTGTAACCCAGTTCAGTTTTCTCACCCTATTCTGTATCACAAGATCCTTGTCTTCGTCATCCGTGGTGGGAGGGCAAAAAAGGTACTTGTAACTACGGACAAGGATGTAGCTCTCCGCATAATCCATCAGCTTTGATGAAGCTTCCTCACCCAGTCCTGTAATTCAGATCAGTCAGATTCATCATCCATTTTCGTCTGTCTGCCTGTCTGTCTGCCTGTCTGTCTGTCTGTCTGTCTGTCTGTCTGTCTGTCAGACGACTACGCCGTCTCCGTTACATAAACTCGACAGGTCGGTACAAAGCCAAAAAAGTCGCTGTCTTCCTACCGGCGTAGAGATCATGTCGATTGAGTCGTTCGCTAAACTCCTCGTAAAACGTATTCGCGATCTTGGACATCTCGTCCACACTATAATCTGCAGCCGAAAATTCCAGGAGTTTATTGGAAACCACCTGCACCCGCTGAACGATGTCTGTCGCGACGGGCTTCGGTAAGGTTTGCAGGAACTCATTGAACTCTCGCACCACACACTGGACATCTGCGCTGACTTGTCTTGCTGGTTTAGGATGGTCACCCGCAATATCTGAAGAGCAAGTCAAAAGTTAAACGATGCCAGGAGGTCCAGATTATAAATCGAGCAAACTGCGAACTAAACTTCCGACACAACAGCGGAAAGACGGCTAATTTTAACAAATCAGCCAACCAATACTAGTCAAAATAAATGCATGAAATCAATAATCAATCAATCAATCAATCAATCACAAAGGGAGGTTTGCAATATGGAACTGCTATCAACTAATCCAATGAGAATTTTGCAACCAAAACCCACTTTGGATTTGCATCTCAATCAACAAATCAATTGATCGATCATATGTTAACCTCATATGATTGTTTACCTTTTGAAGCTGTCGTGCTGGCAGCGAAGATCGACCGCATCGTGTGAGCTTTTCGCTCGGACTGCTGCCGCTTCTTGGAGACAAATCGATCGAATGTGGATGGTGGTACATCTTTCGCAACGGTGGACGAGGACGGCGGCGGTCGGTGGTGATGGCCACTTGCTGCTTTTTCCGTCGCGACTGCCTTGGCACCCGTTCTGTGATGAGGTCCACTCTCCGTTGTCTTTTGATAGTCTCGGAAACAGCGAGAGCACAATCCGTGCCATTCTGGATTGCCGTAGAATCCGCAGGAATTTTTGCACATCAAATCGGACTCGTTGAGTTGGAACAGGGTGGAACGCTTGGGACGCGTTAAAAAGTCCATCTTCACAAAACGGCTGGGATACGCAAAGGTGCGGTATAAATTTTACGAACGAAGTATTCCTAACGGTAATAGGAGCGAGAACAATGAGGACAATCAATTTAGAAAACGAAATCTCCAACATCAAAAATAAGTATATTCATATGCATAAACTGCCAAAGGCGACGTCAGCAGACATGTCGAAGTGAAGTTGCTGGAAGTCAAAGTAAATCAATCAATCAAAACGATCGATTGGTTCCCTCTAATCAATCAATCAATCAATTGAGGAGTATCTGTGCCGATGCAGTTTTCATTATACGACTTTGTTGGACAGTTTGTATTTCTCGTCTCCCCTTTCTGCTCTCACTTACTGCAGTTTAAAGACCATAAACAGGATACTTGTCTTTTTAGTACAACTACTTACTTTTTTCTCAAAGATTATTAATCAAAATCGTGTCTTTCTCTGTGGTTATGGCTCTACGGATCAGCTTGATTGGATGATGAACGTAGCTCCACTATTCATAATCGGTGATCGATTGATTGTACGAGTATGCAACAAAATACCAGTAATTATTTTGCGACCAAAAATGGCACTAGTGTATCGTCATAGTTCGAACTCAGAGTAACAAAAATGTTGACTGGCATCTTGTTTGGGCACATTTTATGTAGCTATACGTACTGTACTAGTACATGTATGAGGGAGGGGTCCAGGAATGGGCCACTTGACCTTCTCGTACCCTGGAATGGGCCACCCTGGGATCACAACTTCCAGACATGTTTTGGCTATCACCAAGGTCTTAAACGACAGAGAATAATCGATAACAGGGAGCATTCCAGGGTACGGAAAGTCAAGTGGTCCATTCCAGGACCCTTCCCTCATACTAGCAATTCTACATGTATGATGGACAGTGGACACCGCGCCACCTACCGAAAGCTGTTTTAGTCATTCCTGTTGTCATTCGGTAGAGACCAGGTTAGGGTGTTCCAAAGATTGGATTTTGAAACATTTTACGCTGACCACGTCTAACAACAAGTTGTAGCTTTTCTAATGGATTCAATATTCGTTTACTACAATTCTATCTTCTGTCACATTGGACGAGATTACCTTGCGTAGCTAAACGTGAAAGCCCGTGAGGAAAAAAGTAAAGGAGGATCGATTGGCACTTGAAATCACCTGATGCCGGCTGTTTCTGATTCGTGTATTTTAAAATATAATTTTTAATATTTCAGGCTTCTCAAGAGCTAAAAACATGAGAGATCCTGCAAAGGAGCTGTTTCCTCGCTCTCACTGTGTGTCCCATGAATCTACGGCCCTTCTAAAAGTGAGTTGCAACTGGTGTCCGGATCTGGACTGTGGACACACCCTTCACCGCTTTGTAGTCTTCACCAGGAGGGGGTAATTCCGATTGAACTTTAAAATCCTCAAGAATCAATTGAAATCTGACGAATTAAACGCTTTCTAACTCTGTTATCGTTTTGTAAGGTGCTCTCAAAGATTACTCGAGTCCTCTCGCGACGCGCAGATGAATTGGATGACCTGTGTGGCAGCTGTTTACGAGAACGCGTCTGATGACTGATCATTGAGTGAGTAGACCAGTGACCACTGCATGCAAGTGGTCACCGTATGTACGCTATATAAAGTGTCGACCGATTAGCAATCTAAACTACAGGAGAAGTCTTCCCCGCCGCGATAAACTTCAAGGTGGAAACTTCACTGCTGGTCATCATCAGATCCCGAGCAACCTAAAGAGAGAGAGAGAGAGATGAGTGATTAAAATCTGAAAAGTGAGTTATTAAGATCCCTCACAGTTCTAGGAGTTTGCCAGACGGTATTGATCGAAAGGTATTGAGCAGCGGACAACTTTCAAAAGGAGCCTGCTGCCTCTGGCCTCTCGCGTCTCTATTTTTATATGGCAGATGTCTTGCGACCTGGGCAGTGATGCGATACTTATGGATGCAGCAAACAGTAAGTGTGACTTTCTCTCCTCATTTGAATTATATATGTGTCAGATGCTGTGTGTGTGCCGGATCAGCGTGAGATGTGGGCGAGCGAGCGGCGGTAAAGTCATTTTGTACTTATTGCAGTTTTGCAAGACGGCAAAGAGGACAATGGCAATACCCCAGCAGCAGACCATAATAATATCCGAAAGAGTGTCTTTTGCTCAGGCGCGACCACACCACCTGCGTGTCATGCTTCGGCTGGACACTTTGGTCTTCGCATTGGTGCTGTAACGTTT
>LRSR01012841.1:0-25710 GCA_001579985.1 Hypsibius dujardini | reverse complement strand
GCGTTTCTCATCAAAAAGTAAATAACGTCTTCTGTAAACATACATGTACGTCTACAGACGAAATAATGCGTCGCTGCTACAGCCGGTGTAGGAAATTGTGGCAGCCTGAAAATTCGCTGTTAGATAAGGTCTCCGATATTCCAACTGATCTGACCGGAACGTCTGCGAGGTAGGAGTTCTGGAATGGGCCACTTGACTTTCCGTATCCTGAAATGGGCCACCCTGGAATCACAACTTCCACACAGGTTTTGGCTAACACTAAGGTCTTAAACGACAGAGAATAATTGATAACCCTGATGAAACGCGTATCAGATTTGAAGAAAAGGTGTGGGAACGTGTTTAAAAACGGAATAATTGGATGATTGAAAAAGCTCCCTGTAGAGGGCGCTGACTACGCAGTCACTCATTTGTTTTCGATTAATTTGGGACAGAGCGCTCCCTGCCACCCTATGGCCCATTCCAGGGTACGGAAAGTCAAGTGGCCCATTCCATGACCGCTCCCTCACACTCTATGCGTGTGTAGTGTTGTCTGGGCTTTAGTACCGGGTACTAAATCCATTTGAAGTCACTGCGAAATTCTTGCTGAGAATCCGTTGCCCAAAACAAATGAAATCACCGGAAGTTCCGGTGTGGGGAGAGTACGAGCAAATTGAGTAATGAAGCACTTGATGAGGTAATCTGAAGTCTGAATTGACGGCCACCGCTCGGAACGTTCATGTGAGCTTAAAAACGGCTAATCGACCTATGAATTTTGCATATTGCACCACAAAAAAAAACAAACACGAAAATTGCGAAGCACACAGCGCAAATTCGGAATATCGGCGAAAAGTAGTTTAGATCGTACTCGCTGGCTCAAGTCAGTTTGTCTGTCATGTGTAGCGGCGCTCTACATGAAGGTGTGAAAAAAAAGGTCATTTGAAGCCTAATTCACGGATCCGCTCAAATCACTTCTTTTGTGCTTCCGTGAGCCGGAGAAGCAATTCCCGTAATGAAAATTTGCTTCCACTAGTTACGTCACTGTGTTTATTGGCCGACTGCCAAAACAAATATTTGCCTTGAGGCAGTTTAAGGCAGTCGTGATTCTTTCGGGGCAAAACATTTTGTACTTTTCTGTGAGTCAGAATCTCTTGCTTCTTCGGATGCCATTGTCCAGCCGCGGCGATGAGCAACACGCCAACAATCAAAGAGGTCCCGACAACGACGCAATTCGAACTTTCCCAGCCGGTCCGGCCGAGCAAGGGGCCAATCACACTGGGAAGCAATCAACCGACACTTGATCGCAATACAAGAATCAAGTTGGTTTCTTCAAAGCGTCGAAACGTTCCAAACCACGCAGCACAGTAACAAGACCGTTGCTTCGTTTCTACCAAACCGCCGTTCATTACATTGCGGGTTTGCGAACTCCTTGAGGATAGGGTCCGAATGCCCGTAAAATACTAGTCTCGCAAAAGCGACTTTCGTAGTGGCCGGCTGGGCAAACATCATTCCTCCCCAAACCACACAAATTCCCTCCCCAAACCACACAAATTCCCTTCCTAACACGTACGGGTGTGGGTGTAGCCTTACTGCCTGCGTGGGTGTAGCCTTACTGCCTGCGTAGGTGTAGCCTCACTGCCTGCGTACTGGGCGTTGAACTGGGCGTGGGCTAACGCAAGCCAAGTCAGCACAAGCAGAGCCGAGTCACTGTGAGACAAATCATTCGTGCCGCCGAAAATCAGCTGTGTGGTGGCATCATCTCCTTCTCAATTTCTTTCTAGTGTGTGTGTGTGTGTGCTGTTCACCATTAGGCAGCAGCGCACCGCTTATCGTTGCTCCTGTCTTCTTCCCAGTTTGCTCTCCCGGTTTGCGCCAGTTTTTGTCACCCGGTTTTCAGCCCCTTCCCGTCTTTTTACCCCATCGAGCAGCATACCAACTTGAAGCTACGCTGGTCCTCTACTCCCCAGCGGACTCCCTGAGCGCGCACGGTTTCGGTGGAAGGAATTAGTGGGCACGCGCGAAACGGGTGTGATGGCGGCTGCTGCTGAGGACCACGTCGCGAGTCTAGTGTGCCTGGAGAATGTCAACTACAACGCCCGGGTCCTGACCCAACCACAGACCAATCGGCCGAACCCGTGGCAAGTGACACGCGTGCTGTGCAAGCACGAGGCAGACTACCTCCCCAGGGCGGCTGCCACCCAGCGGAATGGAGAACCCCCGAACGACCCAAATTACCTCAGCGCATCTTCTTGCGCCATCGTGAAGCCGCACATGCGCGAAATGCTTGGACTATGGATGTGTCAGGTCTGAGTGGTTTTTAATAGGCTACATGGCGTACACGGAAAGTTTTCTTAGAACTCATTTTCAAAGAGGAAAACTTCCTTCTTCGTTCCAGCCAAATTTGGCCAAGTTATCGTTATTCTTTAAGCTTGATTGATTGAACTAGGTTGACACATTTTTCTTTCTTTCCAGGTTTGTGCCTTCCGTGAAGCGGACTTGTTTCCCAGCGCGATCAGCGTGTGCGATCGGTTTTTGGCGCGGTTCAACCTGACCAGTGACGATCAGATCCAGCTGGTGGGAGCGGCGAGCCTGCATTTAGCATCCAAACTACGGGAGACAGAGCCCATGACGACTTCCGAGGTCTTGTACTACACTGATGACTCCTACAGCGTGGATAACATGCGGGTAAGGGATTGAGCACTTTCCTCCCTTTTTGACACAGTTCTTGTTGTGTGCACTGGGGTGTGGAGTGCGTGTGGAAAGGTCAACCGTCGATGAGATCTAGGTCGCGGCTTCCGGTTTTTCCGTCGAGGAGATCTGCTGGCCCGTTCTTCTTTGCTACCATCCTTCCTGTCCCGGTCCGCAGCCGGACAATCTGATTCACGAGTCTCGAGGATTTCGCAATTGAGGCTTCCGTTTTGGGATCGTGACACTTGCATGCGTGATTACCACTGCGTTTTTTCTTGGGCGTGGCAGAGAGACGTCCTTGAAATATTTCATCCCAACTAAGCGCGACTATTCCAGCAAGCAGCAACCATCGCGAGCTCCTTTTTTTCAGGGTTGAACTCAGCTGCTGCCTCCCAATTCGTCACAGGATGACTGTTTTAAAATCATGGGGAACACTTGTTTTTGCTGTGGCAATTCCTTGTATGCAAATCAGGCTTCGCCGTGCACAGATGTCCTGGCAGATCTATTAGCACATCTCAGAGCGGGCAGGTATAATTCCGTTAAGAGAAATAATTTGAGACAGCAGCCTGTAGGATATCTTGCGTGCACAAAGTGTTTGTAAGACGTATTTTCGGTCCCGGGAATTCAAGGATAAATCTATCCAGTTAGAGTAAGTGTTTCTCCTTCGTTGATCTGCATCCGCTTCCACATCTGTGGGGGAAAGGTAATTCAGGCCCCAAGGTGAGGCAGTATGCAGTAGGAGATGTTTGCGTCAGGAGTGAGAATTGTGAATACAGAATGCAGTAGTCCTGATGGGTGTTCCATTCTCAAAATTAACATTGGCGGGGTGTTCCATTCTCACAATTAACATTGGCGGGGTTGGTTGCTTCTTCTGGTAGCACGCTCGGTTATGTTTGCCTTTCAGCGCGCGAGATATCTATCCCCTGGCCTTTGCTCCCAGTAAGGTTTAAATGAGGTTTTCCGTTCAAACAGTACGGTGGAGTACTTAGCTGGTAGAGTATACAGTGAAGAGATACAATTTAGGTACTTACCGTACTGAAGAAAGTTTGGCCATCCCGTGAAACCGTGTCGTACTAGAGGACACTTATTTCTCGTACTAGCTTTGTCGACATTGTCTTCTGCGGTTATTTGCTGATTTGTCGTCTCCCGTGTTTGTTGGCCTAGTTCGTCATCGCCTTTATTTGCATTTAAAATAAACTTTGCTGCGAAGTGTGCATGGTACCGGTAAGTATTTATTTTGGATGAATTCCATTTGATATACTTAATTGTTAGCATCGATTACGGGTGTCGTTTGTCTTGTCTGTCTGTCTGTCTGTCTGTCGGCCTGTTTGTCTGTCGGCCTATCTGTCTGTCTGTCTCTGCTTGTCTGTTGATCTGTCTGCTTGTATGTCTGTCTCTCTATTTACTTGTCTGGACTGCCTCTTTTGTCATGTTTTGTTTGTCTGTTGTCTGTCTGTCTGTCTGTTCTGGTGTTATTTCGGATCTTCTGTTTCTTCGTCTGCAGTGGAGTCATTTCTCTCAGGTTAGTTGCGAAACATGTAAGAGAATGAGAGCTGATATATTTTTACAGGAGGGCTACTTCTCACTGGTATCACATGTGTGGTATGACGGAGCTGCAATCGCGTAATCTTTGTTAATGGAAGAGATCTTTGTCGAGGAGGAAGGGAACAGGGAGTGGAAGGAAACGAACAATACTTTCATTAGGCCCCATCCGTCCATTAAGGCCACTTTCCTTTGCACGGCAACCACTTTCTCTCTTGTATTTGAGAAAAGTAAAAATGTTATATGACATAACCACGGGCTTAACCTCGAGAAGCCTGTCAGCGGTGTCCCGGGGGCCCCTGGAAGAGGGCAAAAGTCTAGAGAGCGCTACTTACTGCGAAGGCAGTTTAATTGTTAAATGTGCAATTGCATGTTTGTCTTTTGTTCTTAATTGCGTGGCGAGATGTAATGCTAACTATTGTTTGCAGCTTTGCTTCCTAGTTCCTAGCTCTGACAGAGGTCTTTTGTTTCCCCCTCCACAGGACATAGAGACGATCATCCTGGACACCCTCCAGTTTGACCTGATTTCCGTGACCCCCGGGCACTTTCTCGATGCCTTTATCACAATCCTCCAAGTACCGGTGGAGCTGGAGCAGAGCGTCAAAACGGACGCACTCCGGCGAATCAATATGGCACTTATTGGTGAGTCGCTCGGTGTGTTTAATTACTAGTTTTAAGCTGTTTAGCACTAATCCAGTGCGATTGATTCACTCACTGACTGGATGGCTCAACACTTGATCGGGTTTTTTCTCAAGTGCATTGAACAGGGGGGGGGGGAGTTGTAGGAGAACGAAAGTAGGTGTCGGAACGACTTTGTCCCCCAATTGTAGTCTCGCTGGTTGTTTCCCGCGCGGTGACATGCAAGGCAGGCACACTGCTGTTGTTGTGACGAGGATGGGAGGAAGAATACGTCTAGAGTTTACGCGGCACTGAATTTTCACTACACACACCCCAACATACCGAGCAGCCACCATAATAGCCGTTTTTGAGCGCGCCAAATGAGATGCCGCACCACGTGTGCGGTAAGAACGGTCTTAATCGCTCTAGCTTAGAGTCTTCTGGATATTTATGGTTTTCCCGTGCCAGCGGCTGTTTCGGCTTTTCGGGCTCGTGCCTTTGCGCTGCTATTGTGGAGGGGTTAACTGCTAAATGATGATAGGGGGCGCTTTGCTTTCTTCCAACTCTCGCGGGACTTTGTAGGCTGCGCCCGAGTAAGCAATCCGTTATGGTTTTGAGTTTCCCTTCTTCTAATACTAAATTGGATTGGCATTTGGCCGGTCACTCGTACTAGTGAGAGAATTTTTTCACGGGAGAAAGGGTGGTCCCTTTGTTCACGGAGTCAGCAGCAGAGCCAGTCTGGCGCCATCCCGACTGGTAAGTAGGAGGAAATTGTCGGTGTCTGTCGGTCGGTCGGTCGGTCGGTGTTCTAATGAAGTTCATTCAGGCTTTTTCGTGGGGTCTGGCGTCGCTAGGTCGCGCAGCCTGGTAAGCATTGGTTTGTGTGTGAGTGTGAGTGTGAGTGTGAGTGTGCGTGGGGAGCGGTATGTCTCTCGGCGGAATAGGCGCGATTGCTGCTTTGCCTTTGGACATTGAACTTTTTTTGCGGTTGCCGTGTGCCCGAGTCAGCGTTTGCGAAATAGTCGTCCGGGGCGAAGAAGGTTTGTCCAGGACACGCGTTTTCTGCTGGAAAACACCGAGCGGCGCCACATTGGTATACATTCGGCGTGAGAGTTGCTGTGTTAAACTGTACCTTTTGTTTATGTTGTTGTAGTTATCGTTTTCCGGTAGCGTGAGAGAATACCTATCCCTTGTTTGATGGAATGATCGATATTCTCCAAAATAGCCGTTTTCTCTGGAACATGGACCGAAAAAGGGACTAGAAAGAAAGAAGCCAGTCAACTCCCTTGTGCTACCGGTGATTGCGCGTTGATTGTCAGCTGAATGAATTGATTGTTGATTCAAACTGGCAAGGCCGGTGATAAGCCCACCTGTTGATTTATCCGTTGACTGATTCATCGCATAGAAATGGAGACATTTGCAGAGTCGATACAAAGTGTCGAATTGATTGTTGATTCTCCGATAGGCTTCTTCCACCTGACAGGGAAGGCAGATGGAATCGGCTCCGTTGATTGTTGATAAGCAGAGCCACAAATCGGTAGCGCTGATAGCGATAAGGCCGACACGGCAAATGTTGGAAGCATTGATTGACCAAATCGACTGTCGATTGAATATTTAGATCCGCTTCCTGTTTTTGCGACATTGATGATGGGCATAAGCTCTTCTCTGTTATGTCTGTCTGTCTGTCTGTCTGTCTGTCTGTCTGTCTGTCTGTCTGCTGTCTGTCTGTCTGTCTGTATCTTTCTGTCTTTCTTGTTTGTGTCGGGTAGTTCATCGTTCTGCCATCCAATTCCTTCAGTTGCTTTGTAGTCTGGATATGTCTGCTTTGTCTTGGTTAAACTTTACTGTAATGGCCCTTCAGAATTTCTGAAATTGAACTGAAGTTAAACTGAACTCGCCAAAAACGCCGTTTGTTTTCGTTGTACATTGTAGCATTGCTTGCATAGAGATAATATATATCCGATAGACGATAATGAGTTCTAATGTGATCGGGATATTGCGAAAGGTTATTTACGGCACCGAACGGTCAACCGGCGGTTGACTATGCTCCGTATCGCCTGCTGTGTGCTCACCGCGACACCGGCACGAATGTTATATCTTCCGAGGACCTATAGCGGCATGCCGGGACCACGCCTGAGCCCCTCATCAGCTTTACCTTTCTTTCTTTACTTAGACTTTCAGACCGCAAGGGCACAGTGGCAAGGGGGAATCGTTAACTTTCTAGGGCTCCGTTCTCGACCTCCAATAGTTGTTATAATTTGGTAACTACTGCTCGGCGGGTCGATAAGGACTTTGTTGACAAGTAATCAAGCGGAGTCTGCCGTTTATCAATGGGAATATAGTGTGCATGTATATAAGCGATTAATAGGGGATCTCTAGAGCTCCAGAATGCGGAAATACTGCCTGGGAAGGTGATTTGTCTGGGCTAACATGCCCCTTATTGTGGGCTCTATCCGTCTATCGTTCTGTCCACTGATGCTTTCTGTGAGTCAGTGACCGCGTTCGAGGCCGCTCATTTGTAGATTCGTTTGCCGACTTCAGACAGCTATTTGATTGCGATAGGGAATCAGGCCTAATGAAGATACAGGTCACTTTGCTTTCGCCTTAATTTTGGCCTCATTGCGTGCTTGTAGACTGACAAAACTGGCGTACCAGTGGGCGATGACAGACAGACAGACAGAACAAACAGACAGACAAAGAGACAGACAGACAATGAGACAGACAGACAAAGAGACAGACAGACAAAGAGACAGACATTCAGGCATTCGGCAGGAAGATCAATCGACAAATAGGCAGACAGACAGTACGCAGGAAGACACAGGCATATAGGCAGACAGAAAGATAGGTTGCTTGCCATGACTTCAGACATTCAGACTAGGGTACGAGATATGTGGGTATGCTCGTCTGCCATCTGGTACTTAGTATGCGAAAATTCGATCGCCTTTTTACTTCACTGGTCGGTGAAGCGCAGACTCAGACATCGCACTGTCTATGTGACTAGACCGCAGGTGGTCTGGGTGACCGACACAGACGCGGCGCCCATTGTGATGCATATTTTAAAGCGGAAGCAATTAATAAACCATCAAGTAACGTGTAAACGCTTCTCTCTTTTCCTTTAGTTAGGGCCTGAAATAGTAATTGAGAGTGTGAGTAATTCCGCTGGGCGATCCCGATCATATCAGCTGGCGCTATTTTTAATGGTTATATGCGGCACTTAGAAATTTATAGGAGGAGAGTGTGGGCATCTTGTGGCTCTGTCTTCGGTGTTGTTGGTTGATGTTGATGATGGCGGTCTTTCTGGTCCAGTTACTTTGAACGTGCCTACCCTTGTTGTCGTTAGTTCGCGTGATCGTCGGACACGATATCCATCGAAGGTGAGATTGCTGGCTGCTCGGGAAGCCTCTGATTTTTATCACTCATGAGAATTTTGCATTTTGATGATGGTTGCAGGACTGATTGCCGCGGTTGGTACTGGTTCACATAATAGTTAGAGGGTGCGGGTACGTCGTTGGGGTTTGGGACTTCCGGATGAGCGCTTCATCGGAGAGAGAAATCAGGGAGGGATACAAGCGTTGCGGAAGAGAGGCTAGGTTTTATCATGTTTGACAGCCAGACAGACAGACAGCCAACCAGATAGGCAGGCAGGCAGGCAGGCAGGCAGACAGACAGACAGACAGACAGACAGACAGACAGACAGACAGACAGCCAAATAGGCAGGCAGACAGACAGCTAAATAGGCAGGCAGACTTACTAGAACACGCAGACAGGCAGGCAGGCAGGCAGAGAGAGAGACATACAGACATAAAGCCCGACAGCCAGGCAGACAGACTTAATAGTAGAACACGCAGGCAGATTTGACCGGTAACTGGAGTTCTTGACCTCCAATCATCTCAGGAAACAGGATTTTTTTGTCATGTTGCCCTGTCCGGCTTCGTTTGTTTTGATCATTCTCGGTTGATTTGGAGTGCGGAGTGATCATGCGTCTTCGTTACGCAGCAGACACGGCAAAAGCCGCAGTTCATTCGACTTCGATCACTTGTGGAGCATCAGCTGGAAATATCGAGTATCGACCCGGTGTCAGGTCGGTCACCTGCAGTTTCTGACCCGGCCCTGGATTCGATTGGTCTTCAGACTAAAATTTCTTAGGATTTTATTCGATTTTACATCTCATTTCCTGAAAGTATTAACGGGGAGATCAAACCAGTCTTTCTTCGAGTGGGACTTTTCTCGGAAAATTCCCTATGGGATTTGGTATGGGCTGCGTTTTCTGAGGCTGCGGTCTCACGCTGGTCAGTTTCCTTGTTGTGTGTCTGAGATGACATTCTTCTGTTGCATAACAGAGACTGATCACTCCCATTGTCTGGCACAAGACAGAAGCAAGACGGTCATTGCAAATTGCCAATGAGACGTGCGGTCCACGGGAGGTCTCCCCTCTGGCTCACTCACTGTCACCGTGGACCCATTTTGCTCTCCCGTTGGTAATTGTCCACTTTGATCCCTATCTGGCGCATTAGTACTCTTAGGCGGGGGCAGTAAAAGTACCCTTAACAATAAAAGGAATGAGGAAATGAGTCGAATGAGTTAATAGTAGTTACCTGACCGACTCTGAATTGAATCATTACTGCCGCCTGTTTGGGCGATCTTCCTGGAAGATCAGTTTTTGTGGTGTGTCTTGGATAAGATTACACTTGGTCATTCAGGCGACAGCGCACGGACAGACATGGAGTGAGACAGACAAGCCGACGTAGACAAGCACAGGCAAACAGACGGAGAGACATACAGACAGACATAGATATACAAACAGATAGATAGACATACAGACAGACATAGACATTCAAACAGACAGACGGAGAGACATACAGACAGATGGATAGACATACAGACATAGACATACGTACCGACATAGAAATACATACCGACAGACACACAGACAGACACACAGACAGATAGCCAGGCAGACTGACTGACAGACAGTTTCCAGAAAGGATTAATGAATGTAATGCCACTTGTCGCAACAAATTGATTTGGAGCCGGTAGGCCGCCTGTTGACTCTGTCGTGCGGGAAACGATGAGGCAACAAAAAGGCTAACATTATGTTTGTCCAGTCATCCTGGAAGATTTTCTCTCTCGCAAAGATAACCGAATCCCACGGCGGTTGGAGTGCTGTTCGACGAGGCAAACATTCTTTCTGACAGCTTTCCACGAAATCCAGTTACCAGTCCCCCTGGTGTGAAATTCCTGACTCGATTGGATCAGCGACGGTCCTCACCCGGGACGCCTTGCTTGCATCTCTGAAAGGGGATGTGCATATACAGTATATGCACAAGCAGACGATGCTTAATTGATGGCTATTGTCTTGGTGGCGGCTCGTTTAGTCCTCCTGACCTAATAATGGACATGTCAGTCGGAATTGCAGTTTGTGTTTGGCAAACGGGGGAAACGGTCGGGATAATAATAATGAAGGTTCGCACACCGGTGCGTTGGTGGTGGGTGTGGATGAAAAGAGATGGTCATTGAAGAGGGCGCTTATTAGCACCGCTTCTGCCGACCGGGCCAGTGTGGCTGCTGAGGTTGTAATCGTTGGGTGTATGCTAACAAAATATATTCTCGCACTCTCATCCCATTGCGGAACTCGGAAAATTATACGTCTTTGTGGTTTTCTGGCTAATTTGCACTTGCGGGAACATGAGGGAATGTGTCAAAAAATCCATGGGAAGCGCGAAACTTTGCGATTGTCTGTAATTACACAAAACCTCTGGTTTTTTGCCCTTTTCTGAACTGCTGGCTGCAGGAGTTCCGCGCTGAACTCCGGAAGCGACAGTTTTTTGTTAGATGTCGAATGTGCGAACATACTGTGCTAGTCTCTTACGTGTAACAATTTGCCTCGTTTAATTTTCTTTTTCCTTCTTTGTAGGTAATGAGCTTTTGAGTGTGAGACCGTCGGTGATTGCTGCGTCCTGCCTGGTTGCCTCATTATCCTCAGCCAGTCTTCCCGTGGATGGAGCCCTCTTTGGAAATTTGTGCCAAGCGATGGCGTGCGAACCGGTAAAGTAACATTAAGCATGCCTGAAATGGTTTCTTGATTGATTGATCGGTCTCCATAACCTTGTTTCTAACACTTATGTTTGTCTTTTATATAGAGCTATTTGGTGTCATGTATGAACAAATCGATTGAAGCTTGGACGAAACACTACGCAGCCGTCTACGAAGCCGGCCTGGGTAGCGCCCAACAAAAAGCCGCGGACCAAGACACTGACGACGATGACGAGGAGGACTCTGACAACGACGCCGATTCGGAGGATGAGGAGGACAGTGATGTCGAGATGGACGAGGGCCTGGTGATTGACTGCAGCAGCAAAGAAAGTCGCGGACTGCCCGGCAGTAGCAGCAGCTCTGATGTGAACGACTACCTTATGGACTCTGACTCTGGCATCCAGGAGGACTTTATGTCAGACACCGCGGGAGCGGATCGTCAGCTCGGGCGATTGCCGTCTGAATACTACTGTGATTCCGATAACGACGACTGAAACTGATCCGATTGGAAAAGTTGTCGGCGCTCTGGATTTACGTGATGTGTTGTTTTGGACCGATATTGCGGGGTCACGGTTCCCGGAGAGCCCCAACGGAAATGGCGAGATCGTGGGGATATCAGACGTTTTCTGGTCTTGTCTGTCTGGAGAGGCTGGCTTTGTTTGTAGTTAAGTTTATTTGCGTTGTTTTTGGTTGTTGGTGGCATTGTTATATCCGGCGCGCCTCGTCCTCTTGCGAATGTCCATGAACGCCCGGGAGCTGGGCTGTAGCAGGATCGTGATCTACAATTAGCTGCTGTTGGGAGGCTGACGACTGCCTGGATTGTGATGCAGGCAGTCGGATGTGTTGTGGTTCTTCTTCCGTCCCGCTGGTGATATCTGCCATGACCACGTACAGACTACTGTGTACACACACAAGGGTGATAAAACGGGATTTGTAGTTTTTTTGGGATCATGTTTTTTGTCTCTTCTCACATGGTGCGCCGTGTTTTTGTCCGTTGAGCGCGAAGATTTCCGAAAGAGCATTCCTTCTCCCTCTCTCTCTCTCCTCACTGATATTCATGAAAAATTGTGATTCTACCCACACTGCGAAACTAAAAAAAATGTCTCTTGGCTGCTTTTCTTTCTTTGCGCTTGTATAAATGCCGCGCGATCTGCCTGTATGTTTTGTTTTTTGCTTTTGACGTTCTTATAATTGTAATCGTTTACAGCAGAATTGTATTAAAATTCCTTAAAAGTTCCTGGTCCGAAAATGTGCTGCTCCTTAGTGTGTCGCATTTCCCACTCTTTTTTCCTGTGGTGAAAAAAACAACTAAAACCACAGGCCGGACAAACAATTCAGCAACGCAAGTTTAAAAGAGAAGAAAAATAAAATCTCCACGACACAACGGAGGGAAAGATCAACGATCGGGTCGGGATGGGCGAGAACAAGTGCGAGTCCCGGATTTAAGTGACAAAACCAAAACTGGAATACATAGTCTGACGTCATGTAGGGAACAGTGCTAAGAGATGTTCAAAGTTAGACTAAAAACTACACAGTCGTGCCATCGAACTCTTGTTTGGGCCACACTTGAGACATTCCGGTTGGTTGGCGACAGTACACGCGCGCCGGTCTCGATGCCATGTCGCATCGTCTATCAGATAAGAAAGAGTTTGCATTGTCAGAAATTCGTCTTGCTAGCGGCAATAAAAGCATCAGAGATACTTAAACAAAACAGAAAAACTAAGACAGTATAAGGCCACAGGAAGAAACTCGGGTGTTAAAACACCGCAGCATACCTTTTAATTCCGGCGGATCTCATTTCGCATGGCGCTCAGTCTTGAAATCACGATCGGATTTCAGGATAACCGGAAACCCAGCTGTGCTCGGCTGTTGATCATGTGAGCCTGGTACCATAGCAATCAACCGGCGATAGCTCTGGTTCTCTGTTTTCAAGGTGGCATTCTCATTCTGCAGATTCCGCACAACCTCCTGACTGACGCGGTTCAGTTCTGCCGTCTTCTTCTCCAACTGCCGAATCTTATCCTTCAGGCCCTCATTCTCCTGCTCCAGCCCGTTTTGCCGGTCTTTCCGCTTAATTCGGCACTTTTCGGCGGCGATTCTGTTCCGTCGCCTCTTGTCCGCTAACGCGGGATCGTCGGTTTCAAGAATCGGCCTTGCGCGGCGAGCAGGGGTACTGGACATTTCGGAGGTTATGGAGATGCTGTCGGATATGGAGTCTTCCAAATCCTCAGCTTTCCTCTTGCCTTTTTTCTTCTTCGAATCTTTCTCCTCAGCTAAAGAAATTAGGAATGTTCAAAATTCTGTCCCCGCAAACCAGTCTACCAGTCTGCCAGTCAGTCAATCAGTCTGTCTGTCTGTCTGTCTGTCTGTCTGTCTTGTCTGTCTGTCTGTCTGTCTCTGTCTCTCTGCCTATTAATTGTCACGATGGCGATTGTCGGGCGACTGACCCGAAGAGCCTTCCGACTTGGGTGTCAGCGTTTCCCGCAGCGCGTCCAGCGTGGAGCTAGCCCATAAACTTTGCAACTGGGCCTGTAGAGGATCAGGTGCAGAGGGAGCAGTCACGGTAACAGTCGGCCCACCATAGGGAAAGCTTTGCTGCCGAATGTTGGGAGAGGCAGGGAATGCAAATGGCATCAAGGTCTGTAGTCCACCCATCGGAGCAAACATTGGGCTTCCGGGAAGCACGGGCGAAGAGACAAACGTGCCATTGGAAGTAATGTGCGTCAAAAAGTAGGCGCCCGGGCTCCTCGGCATGGTGGAGAGGCTCGCCAGGCCGGTCGACGTCGAAGGCACGCTGGCAAACGCAGCGCCACCTAGCGCCGGCTGAAGGGTACGGTCAATACCGCTGACACGAGGCGAAAGACCCCTAAGCTTTCCGGTCCTAGGAGATCGTTTATCGGCTATATTTCCGATAGAGTTCTTGAAATCCGAATCGAAAACTGCAAAAAAGAGCGAATGTTCGAGTTGGAAAACCGAGATGAAAACAGCCAATCTTGAAATCAAAAGTGAACGACAGGACGTAGGCAATCGGCAACATTTGAAATTAAACAACTTAACAACTTATCTGAAAGAAAAATCCAGATTTTTAGAACTCCAAATTAAAAACTAGAATTTTATTAAAAATTGAAATCTTTTTTCGGTTATTTAAAATATCCTCTAAATATATCTAAACACCACTAGTCTCTTTATTATGCAATTGTACCTTTCAATTTCTTGTCATAAAATTAATTTTACTACTGTCAGTTCAATTTGACCTTCAAATAAAACGAGTCGACCGATGCAGTCAATTTAGGAAAGTGCATTTTGATACAAAGCAACTGAGAACGGAAACTTTGAATCAGGTGGCAGCTCCAACCTAACAATCAATCAATCAATCAATGGAAGTGCTGATTCAGTTTCCTGATTCACGGCCCATCAGTCAACGACAAGCTCGTCTTGGTTCAATCCATAAAATGTCGACAAGCGCTTACTTGATGGAGTTAAGTCATATTCGTTCAGCAATCCAGTCATGCCAGACATTGGGATCTCCATGCCGTCATTTTTGGGCAGTCCGGTGATGAGATCCAAATCGCCCATCATCCGTGTCGGTGTCGGAGTGTCTGAACTATCCAATCCCGGTGGTTTCAGGCTCCGGACAGCTCCCATGTTGAGGGACAATTTTCGCGGGACGCCATGTTCCTAAATTAAAAGCTCAAAATGTACGGGCATCGCCACCGGAATGCCAGGCCATTGATTGATTGGAGGGGAAAACAATAGTACAAATGATTGACCGATTCATTGATTGACAGCAAGTGTCTACTGAGTACACACGACAATAATAAACTCGATCATTGATTGTTTGATTGATTGTTTGATCGCTGTACGCTAACTTTAACAGAGCTTATCCATCGATTGATTTCTTGATTGACATCATTCAAGTTAAACCTTTTTTTTCCTGATCGGCCTATTTTAACGTTGCGGTAACAATTGCATTTAATAAATTAGCGCATCATTGCTCCTATTTCTTACCTTGTGCTGATGGTGATTTAATTTGTCAACCGAAACAAATGACTTTTTACAAGCATCGATATCGCAAGGGAACGGCTTCAAATTCCCGTTAACCGACAGCGCCATTATCCAACAACAAAAATAAGCCGCCTCGAAGAAGAGTTCACCCGGACAGAAACAGCAAGATAAGTAAGAGGTAGTAGTAAAAAGAGCTGGTAAACGCAGAACATGCGTCACTTGCTGGCGGCACGTGCAGCAACTGAATTGAAAATGCTCCCACTGCAGTTAAAATAGAAACTCCTCAAACAGAAACAGCGACAGGGAAAAATACCGGACGAGCTTTATTTCACTATTAATGTTTTCGCCTAATCTGGGAAAGCTAAACAAGCAAGCCAGTTTGAATGTTTCCAAATAAAATTTACAGTGTGTCTCCTAAAAAATAAATCAATTTATACGTTATTTTAGGGTTTTATCAGCGAGATAGAAAACTTTTTGATTGCCCAAGCTAGTTCATTTCCATGTACAGTGTGAGATCGATGATGTCATTCGGAATAGCACACCCTTTTTCATCTGAGCCGTGCACCCATTCCGAACCACCCACATAAACATGGTTTCGGCAGTCTCCCACTAAATGTGGGCCATTTATTTCTTGTATTACTAGTACGGCTATGTTTATAAAAATGTCCCCTCTCTGCCGTGCATTTGCCCCTAGGCATCGGATTCCACGGTTGATAGTTGATAGGGTTACAAAGCGCTTCTTCGGTTCGACTATTTTGCCTGCAATCAGCAGCGTAAGTAATACTACTACCCAAAACTTTCCTTTTTGCGCTTGTGTCAATTATCATGGTCGCGGGCAATGGATTGATTGATTAAGATGCAAGTTCTTGACTTATTCGAGCATAAGTCGTCTCGTGATTGATTGCTTGATTTTTGTTTCTTGACGAAATGGGTTGCAGTTCCATCAATCTAGCAATCAATCAATCCATCAATCAATCAATCTAGCAATCAATCAATCCATCAATCAATCAATCTAGCAATCAATCAATCCATCAATCAATCCATCAATCAATCCATCAATCAATCAATTTGCTTGCTCGATTACTTGATCAAATTCTGCGGTATGCTTCTAAGTTCTAGCGTACTAGAAAGAATGCATTTCAGAAAGGCCTCGTATTGGGTGTATACGCTGCGCCGGACAAGACGGCGAAGGGGCTCCAAGGGGAAATTTCTTCTACGTCGCTCTTTCAACATTTCGACGCAAAATTCAACGGAATTTTAGGACGAACTCTGGTTGGGTGAGTGCAAACTGCAAAATATACTTGTTTGTTTATTCGTAAATGTCTATTTAGTTTTGTCCTAGTTAACTTCGATTCCTTTGCAGGACAGGATATTTTGATGGGAACTTCAAAAAGGGGAAATTGCGGGTATTTCATGGACTGGACCAGGTATGGCTCCTTCGCTCACGTCATTTTGCCGTACTACTATATCTTCTTTGTAGGAGTACGGAACTGTTATCGTGGTCAGCCTCGGTGTCAGAGGAGGCGTGGATGGAGACCTTGAAAAATGGGATTCGCAGAAGGAAAACGTGCGGGCTGCAGCCGGCGGTACGTTCAGGGTAATTTTTTCCGTCGATTGATTGCTTGATTGGTTGATTTTGTTGGGCTGAAACGGGATTTACTACTAGTATGAGTGAAGGGCTCTGGAATGGAACTTTTTGAATCAACCAATCAATCACCCACAGCAATGAACTGCAACCGCGGTTGCAACCGAACCGTGCCAACACTACTATGAAGCATTCATACCTACTAGTACGAGGTAAAGGCCGTTAACCAGGCCGCTTTTAGAAATCGTAACTTAACCAGGCCAATTTTTTCAACGTTGATTTCCCGGCGCTGCAGTACTGCCATGCCATAACAGATGGCTTGAAAACATTCAGAAAAGTTCTCTGACCCATTTTAGTTCGTTCCTAAGCCTCACGGTTCGAATTTGAGTCCAAAAAAAGGAAGAGAAGAATCTCAATGGAGGAGTGTGCAAGTAGTCCGGTAGAGGCGCCACTTCGGTTCCATCTCTCTGGGTTGACTTCGCAAAAACGACTTATGCGCCACCTGTTGGCCTGCCGGCCTGGTTAAGTTACGATTTCTTAAAGCGGCCTGGTTAACGGCCTTTACCTCGTGTTATAGTCAAAGTCCTGAGATTCGAACGGTCACGTGCATTTCTTTCTATCGAACCGTTTGCTCGGAGCCGGCCATTGCTAGTTTGGAGTTTGAGACAGTAAAGTAGAAACGACAGTGTGACGTCGTTCGAATCTCAGGACTTTGACTGGACCTACTCATACCATAAGTGACAACTGTCGTGCAGTAAGTACGACCAATTGCACTACTATCAACGCACGGGATGGTCGATTACGATTCCTGTAGCTTTTCTATGTGTATTTCCAATTGCATCTGATAGCAGTACACGAAACATACTAGTAAACTTCGAAGTTCAAACTGAACATTAGGGACGCCTGCTTTTGGAAAAGTCTAGAGCTAGAGTCAAAAGGTCATACTTCCAATCTACAAAAGGCGTGGCGAGTTTCAGCCTAAAATCCACGTTGTCCGAGTCCAAATCGTTCAGAAGTGAGACAAGAGATCTGTTACACTTACGCTTACGCTTACACTTAGCCAATTCGATTATCCCGTTAGACATGGCTGCACGATTGGCGTTACTTTGGAATGTCCTTACTTTGAGTCGCTGTTTTCGTTTTCAGCTGCTGCAATCGCTCTCCGTGACCTGTATGTGACTGAGGCAGATGTCGACACACTTGGGGACGCTGAATGTAGGTATTTCTCAACAGATAAGTTGGTTTGAGTTATTGTGCAATCTCCATGAATTGTCTTCTTCAGCTGCTGCCGAAGGGAGTATCCTCAGACTATTCTCGTACGACGAGTTAAAGCACAAGGATAAGAGGAAGCGATCTCTGCGACTGCATCCTTTGGTTGGCGAAGGCCATTCCTCCAAGACGAGCTCAAATGACCGGTGGTCCCGAGGTGTCACTCTTGCAGAAGGCCAAAACTACGCGCGATCGCTCATGGAAACTCCTGCTAATTTGAAGGTCCCCAAGGTACTTGCCGATCGCATTGCCAGTGATCTTGCGGGTGCACCAGGACTAAGTGTGACGATTAGAGACGAGAAATGGGTGGAGGACAAGGGAATGGGAGCTTTCCGAGCTGTGAGCCAAGGGTCGGATGAACCGCTCCGGCTGGTGGAGATTTCTTATACCGGCAGGCCAGATAGCAAGGACGTTGATGTCGCGGTCGTGGGAAAAGGAATTACCTTTGATACGTGAGTTCTGTGAATTGTCGTTGTACTAGTACATGCACGTGCCTGCCTGTCCGCATATTTATCTAGCTCAGAGTGTGCATACTTCTCTGGTATGCGTTAACGGTTCGCCCGTTAAGGGTTCGCCCGTCGATTGTCCATTCTTCAGTCTGTTCCATTTCAACCTTTTCATAGGTGACTGACAGTCACTTCGTGTTCTTCTTTCAGAGGCGGGATTTCGATAAAACCTTCACTTCATATGGATCTGATGCGGGGGGATATGGGGGGCGCTGCGTCGACTGCTGCATCTATCTGGACGGCTTCAAAGCTAGGCATACCCATCAACCTTATTGGTATGATAGCCTCGGCCATTACCGTTTACGGGTGCTGTTCCATTCTCATTTGGCTTGCAGGAATCATTCCAATTGCTGAAAATATGCCGAGCGGCAAAGCTACCCGCCCGGGAGACGTCGTGCGAGCGATGAACGGAAAAACAATCCAGGTGGATAACACGGATGCTGAGGGTCGTCTCATCCTAGCCGACGCGCTGTGCTATGCACAAGAGTTCAAGCCCCGTCACGTAATCGATTTGGCGACACTAACCGGGGCTATAAGAGTGGCCTTGGGGAACGCGGCCGCGGGAGTGTTTTCCAATGATGAGGAGATGTGGGCACTAATGAGTGATGTACGTGGCCAGCCGTCTAACCCATCCCCATACACGTACCCGTCTTGACAATTTCATCATTTTCAGGCTGGAATACAAACTGGAGACCGTGTTTGGCGGATGCCGTTATTCCAGCATTATGCTGACGAGATGACGGACAGTTTGCTGGCTGACCTTAATAACGTCGGAAAGTACGCCGGTGGAGGTTCGTGCACGGCAGCCGGATTTCTAGCTCAGTTCATCGGCAAAGGGTGCAAATGGATGCACATGGATATTGCCGGAGTGAGCGAAAACAAGAGCGAAGTACCGTACCTGGGGAAGGGGTTCAGTGGTCGCCCAACCCGCAGTTTAGTTGAATTTTTCCGGCAACTATCTATGAAGCAGACGGGAAGCTAGAATGTTTTTATTTGTTTCACAAAAATAATTGGCTAACGTCATCATATTATGAGTACTCACGTTAGGTCCTGCTCGACTAGTAAAGCCTGATATACCTCGGTGAAAAGTTCGTTGCGACACATGTTTACGGTACTACAGTCAACGACAAGATTGACTACACTGGAGGGTCCGGGGTGTGGGCAAAAGAGGCGGGGCAGGGGTGGTCAGGTGGTTGAGTACACTGGAGGGTCCGGGGTATAGGCAAAAGAGGCGGAGTAGGGATGGTCAGGCGGTTGATTGTTTGATTGTTTGAAAACCACCCTCTGCCCCGCCCCTTTTGCCCATACCCCGGACCCTCAAGTGTATTCAATCTTGTCGTTGATTGTATCTACTACTGTACTGCACTATAGGTTCATAACATGAAACAGTCGTATTATGGGTCAGTTTTTCCCCCCAGGTGCGATAGACTTCTCTAGACATCTACAGAAAGAAAACACCATATCAAAAAGAAAATCACTACTAGTACGAAAGTTTGGGAAATTAGTTTGGATAAGTCAGACGCGGCAATTTAAGATCTACACAATTGACAAAAAAATTAGCACAAGCGGTGTGGTAGAATCGCCCTTCGTGCTCGAGTTTGCATCCGTCGGTGGAACTTCTTCGCGACCGGCTTTTAGCATCCACATCGAGCAAGCAAAGGCCGCAAACCGATGACAATGGCGGATTCTGCGCGCTCAGATCTGCTTTGGAGAAGTCCATTGATCCAGGCTGCAACTGTATAGTCAAATAATATCGATAGTTGATACGAAAAACGTATGAAGCGAAATCTGTATTTCGGCTCACCCTCCACTAGGTCGATAAATCGGCTCACTCATGGGTTTCTCTTTGAAGGCAGGTGCTTGATTGTTTGATTTTCTATCATATATCCTAGTATACTATAGCACGTCTGGAAATCGAACAATCAAGCACACGCTATCAAAGAGAAGCCCATGAGTGAGCCGATTTATCGACCCAGTGGAGGGTGAGCCGAAATACACACTTCTCCTCATACTGGTCGAAGACCGAAAAATCAAGTGCTTAAGTAATACCTCAATTGCCGCCATGCTGAGAAATGTGGTAAAGTCAGTCCAAGCTTCCTCTGTCTGCTTTATTGCGTCCACAATGGTTTGATCGTCGATGAAGCCGCTAGATCTCGCTCCGATGTATACCCTACGAGCCACACGGTAGACCTCGACGAGATCTGAAAAACCAATTTAGCGGAATAAGTTACTTTGCGATTTGGTGTTTATCTATAAAAGAAATTACGCAGCCACAACTCACTCTCGATGTGCTCGGTGGCTTTGGCGATAACCTTCATCAACATGGAAGAATCATCCACCGAATTAAACACCCCACAAGCCTCTTCCAGCAGTCCAGAGCAAGCAGCCAATGTCCTCGTCCAGACTTCAACATGTGACAGCTCTCCACTCTCCGCCGCGTCAGGTTCAATCACTTCAGCATCATTTAATCCGAAATTCAAATTATCCAATACCAGACTAGGACCAGTAGCATCCAAAGAAATGAAATCGTCCACACTGGCCATGCCAAATTCAAGGCTCTGCACCGATACCTCGTCCCCAGATGCACCGGCACCTGAGTTGGGAGTTTCGACACCAACCATACCAGAAAATTGAGTTTGGATACTTTCCTTACGCGGGGGAGCTGGACGATGATCGAAACTTAACATGTCCAGTTCTGATGTTTGGAGATTTTTAGACGCGATCGATCGGTCAACGTTTGCTGTCTTCGTCTCAGGTTGATCGAGGTCACGAAGAGCCGCGTATGGGTCTGTGATAAATCTCTCCGCTAAGATGGGCTGTAAAGAGGGTACCGGCGCGGGAGCTAACGGCGCCTGCTGGAAAGAGTGTATCGTCGGAATGTTCGCGGAAACGGCATTGGGATTGGAATACCGGCCAATCATTTCCGGTCGAAAGACAAACGGAGCAGACGGCTTAAACGTTTCTGGAGATTCAGCGGCCTTGACGGTGACAGGCAGATCGGGCAGGCCTCGATCGCCCCAACCGAGTTGATCGGATGCACTGGACTGATCCGATTTCTTCTCATCCATTGGAATAACACCAGGCGCACTCGGTAGAGGGGGAATATTCGCACGTTCAGGTTTGACCGAAGATAAAATGGCGTCCGACTGCGACTGCTTGACGAACGTAGCTGCCTGCGCATGAGTGGGAGCAGAAACAAACTCGGCAAAATCCTCATCATCGGTGTGATGGGATGAGGCGCTGGTTTGCTGTTGCAAAACGGGATAACTTAGAGGAATGTCGTGAAATGCTGCTCCAAGGTGCGTTTGTGTAGCAGGCCAGCTTTGCTGTGGGGGAATGACGGGAGGTGAAGTAACTGTTGGAGGTGGAGTCGCAATGGAGAATTGTGGCTCCGGTGGAGTTGGGATTCGGCGAAGAACATCAATGGAGAGATGCTGCACGTCGAAGCTAGTCTGCAAAATGTACACGATTGTCAGGGAATGAAAACGACAGCAAAAAAGCGAAATCCCACAACCAACATACGTAAAAAGTAGATGCAGTTCGTCGAGAGTTTGTCTGCCTATTGACCAACCTGTCCATGAGCATCACCTCTCTGAGGAATTCATACCTGAGCAAGCCCAACAAGTCCAAGGGCGGCACACAGTTCAGCTCGAGACAAGAAATCCTCACGTGAACGGCAAGTGGTAGTCCAGATGTGTTCCAGCGTACGGTTGGCCAAGCCAGACCGGGACAATACAGACAGAATCGGGGCTTTCCCAATAAAAGCCTGGTTTTTGAAATGATTCATGACACCCTTGTAAATGGGTGGTAAGGAATTGATGTCGGAGCACCAAACTGGAAGGTCAGACTGGCCCAGTGGTACAGTAGGAAACGCGGTATCTGAAAACAAATTAAAAAATTAAATAAATAATCCGGTAGGCCAATCCCCAAACAAAAGACCAGGAAAATCAGGTCCAAAATAATGGAACGCCGTCGCACCTGGTCCGCTCGGCGCTGGTGTCGTGAAAGCCGAGGTCAGATCAGATGAAAGACTACTCCAGTCAACGGCCGACTGGCTCGCATTGAAAAATGCAGATGGCTTGGTAGAAGCGAGCGGTTGCGGATTTTTTGCAGCTAACGGAGCAAAGTTGAGCTTCGCTGGACTACCAGCTGAGGAAAGATCGGAAAATTTCGCCATGAGATCAGATATATCTGCAAAATAAAGGACAATCAAATTGCAACTTGTCCTGACAAGGATTAAACGACTGTAATAGAGCGTACCATGATTCCTTTGGGCTTGGCTGGACTGCACCGGCATCACTCCTCTAACACCAACGGCGGAATCAGACACCGGCTCACGCAGCCGCGCTGAGGTCTGCGGTGAAATGTCCAAAGAGCCGCTTCGGTCCCGCGGGAGATTCATAACGGGCGAGTCGTGAGGAGCTGAGAAAACCAATTGGACATGTATCAAATTAATGTTGCAGTTGCCATCCACAAATTAGTAATCTAGACAGTCACGTACTGGCGGGGCGCGACTGCACTTCTCTGTGGTCCAGCGTGTTGATAAGAGGTTTCACCGGACCAGGAGCGCTACTGGGACCGAAATCAGCGATGATTTTCCCCATTAGATCATTCGGATTGACACTTTTGTTTTTGGAGGCCTCAAATGACTGGCGCATTTTTGCCTGTTGCCGCTGTTGAGCTAGACGTTTCCGTTCCTCCGGTGAATCAGTCGTCTGCTAAGCAGGAAAACGGGTTAACCATGAAGTGAGTATTCTCCTTCCCCCCTTTTCAGTGAACTACAGTACACTACACAACACCACCGTCACCGGCAATAGCACACATGAAGACACCAAAACAATCGATCAATCTCTAGAGATCAGCTGGAGTAGAAATTGAGAAACTGGAAACTGTTACCGCTAATTCGAGCGACAAGCAAAAGCAGCTGTCCAAAAAACGTCGTACCTGCATTCGTTGAGCTGATGTGGGAGCAGGATATCTTGCGAGATTGCCAGATCCCATGGTCAGACCGGGCATGCCGGGTACTTGAGCAACCTTGAAAGTATATAAAAACGATTCATCAGACAAATTAACCACCTGTCACATGTGTTCTGCAGGTACAGTCATGAATTGATTGATTTGATCGCAAAGCATGTGCAAATTAACCACCTGTCACATGTGTCCTGCAGGTACAGTCATGAATTGATTGATTTGATCGCAAAGCATATGCAAATTAACCACCTGTCACATTTGCCCTGCAGGTACAGTCATGAATTGATTGATTTGATCGCAAAGCATATGCTAATTTCTCCACCTGGTAGGGCCGGTATGCCGTCATGGGATCTTGCACTGGAACGGCGGAATACGACGGCAATGGTATACCCTGAAAGCCGCCGAATTCCATTTGTGCAGAATTCGCATAAGCAGAAGGGAAATTTGCTGGTTGGGCTGGCGGATTGCCCATAAAAACGTTCGGCTGCAACGGCCTCGACGATCCCATTCCTTGAAACTGCACAGTTGGCTGATGCTCCTGTAAGCCTTGTCCTGACAATAAGCGACCACTCAGTAAAAATAACCGCAAACAAACAAAACGAAGTTTTGAATTTCAAAATGACAAAGTCGAACCCAGTCAATCGATCAATCAAGGAACCACGATGATAGAAAGAGGTGTGTTAACTGAAGCACCGTCAAAGCATCAGGAAAACTGATGTCTTGATTGCATTTTTATTAAAATGTGAGTATAGACTAAGCTGAGAAGACGTTCGTTTCGTCCATACCTGGAGCGTTTCCTCGCATGATACTGGACATACCAAATCCATTTGGATTGTTGCTCCCAGCTGGTCTCATCCTCCTCTCACTTCTCAGTCGATCGTTACACAGTAATAATGTTTTTAACTGGTAGTGTCATAATAATCATACTAAAATTCCGAGGCAATATGAAGAGCCTTCTTTGTTACAGCTAGGCCAGAAAAAAAAGTTCACAGAAGTCCACGTAAACATGCTGCGGAAAAAGAAAATCCAGAAAATCGATTTCACGATTTGCACTTATTAAACAATGTTCTAAATCAACCAATCAACTCATACTGGAGCGACTGCTCTGGTTGTCTGCGCTTGGCGATCACGACTTACTTACTCATTACTTTCTCTGTTTAGTCGGTAGTGTTCTGTTGTTAATTGTAACCGTTCGCTTAATACTCATATAGCTTCAAAACGGGGCGTCAGCAACAGGGAACTTGTTTAACGATTCAACACAATTATAGCTGTATCATTGAGTGCGTCTCCTCGACACAAGATGGCGGATTTGTAGTCGCACGTAACCAAGCTATTTCGATCTTAATTTTCCAGCATTGTTTGCGTTTTGTTCATTTTTTGTATTGTATTTTACGTGAACTGCTCCCCGTCTCCCAGATCAGACCATCTTTTACTGTACTTTTGCAACAATGGAGGAGATGGATGCGAATGGGAATCGGAAATGCTGCCAGAAATGTTGCCTCGACACATTTCCCCAGGAACTGATTCGAAAGACACACGACCAAATGGCGAGATTGGGTTTGCAGGACAAAAATATGTTTCTGCTTGGCAAAATCTCATCGGCCGTTGATCTTCTCAATCCATCTACAGAACTCGTTGGCGCAGGTGAGATTCTTTCCCGACTATCCTCATCCCATACTTCATTTCCCAATGAAGTAGAATTTTGTAGTGCAGTTGACGCTTCTTTATTCAGTTAGACTCAATGGGGCTTGATTGATGAATTGATTGTTTGTTGAACCGAACGTCGATCCAATGATTGTCTTGTTTTATTGGCTTGTTGATCCTTCCATTTATTGATTGCTTGATTGCTTGATTACTTACGCTGAAGCTGCTGTTTTCGACGGTTGCTTTGGTCCTGTTGGGATATTTGAAATCTATGCACTACGCACTAGAGTCTACAGTAGTATTCTTTTCGGATTTTTTTGTTTCCCTTGCAGCGAGTAAAGGAACCCCGTCGTATTACGACTTTGACCGGCATCACAACCTCTGCCGGGTGGCGTTCGAGACCGTCTTCGGGATCACGGCCGGCCACATGCGTGTTCTGAAACGGCACCTGCTCAAGAACGGCGTCGACGCAGACATACCGAACTCGCGTGGGCAGAAAAAGCGAGAAAAACGCCGCCATCCGGAACCGATCCCGATGCCAGTCAACATCGACCCGCACAAGGAGCTGGAGGTGGTGCGAGCGGCCATGAAGCAGCGCTGTTGCGAAGTCGGATGTCTGGCAAACTTCCCCGAAAACATGATGGTGAAGACGAGGATTGAAATGGCAAATTTGACGGAACGAGAGCGGGAGCTGTTCCTGTTCGGAAAGATATCCTCCTCGGTGTCGCTGCTCCCCGGAACTTCGGAATTCTCTGGTACGTTAGACTTGATGGCGCATCAAGATCTTTTTGTGCTGTGAGGCTATGGTCGTCCATTTAAACCGATTTAGAAACCTTTTACGTGTACATTTTTGTCTGGTGCCGCTGTGTCATA
>LRSR01012840.1:0-30633 GCA_001579985.1 Hypsibius dujardini | reverse complement strand
TCACGCGAGATCCCGGGCTTTTTCTTGAATGTGAACGGCTGGGGGAATCTGTTTGCATGGCTGGTTTTTCTTGTCCTCTCTGAGTTGTAATGCCTATTAACCCTGATACTACGCGTACTGGTTGCATAGTTTATAACGCCAACTGTACAGCCATCAATATGTGCTGATGTCTGACGCACCGAGTCTAGTCTTGCAGCTGTAATTACAGTATTATCTTTTTCTTCAGCGCATAATTATCTGAGCAGTTGTTGCATTATTGTTTTACTTCGCTATCCTTTTATGGTTTCTACTTCCCCGCTCGTGGGTTTGCTGTCAGTCCATTCTTTCTGTTTACAGTGCGTGTCTGCAGTAATCACTATCGGTTGATCAGTTTGTCTGTTGCCTCTCGAGGATTGCCAAATCTGTTTTTTTTGCCTATCCTTTATTAGGCAATTGGCCGTTTGATCATTTCCCCACTTCTTTTCTCTTAGATGTTCAACTGCCTTCCACGTCCAAGTCGCCTATTCGGTCTGCGGAAAACGGCGTGAAGAATTCAACATCATCCGCCTCGCCGACTACATCACCAGTGAAGAAGATCGTCACCGAAAACCAACTCCCGCAGCCGAAACAGAGCTTTTACGATGAGCGACGCATTCGGATGGACTGGGAGGTGCCCGCGGCAGCCGGCGCCGGACTTCGGAATGTCGGTAACACGTGCTTCCTCAATGCCACACTGCAGTGTCTGGCCTACACACCGCCGCTACACAACTTTTTCCGGACTGACAACCACAGCAAGACCTGTAAGGGAGCTTTTGGGCTTTTTTTTACCCATCTGCTGGACCAAGGGCTCTAAGTAATATTTAAACATCCGCTTTGCAGGCCGCATCTCTGGATATTGCATCAACTGCAAGCTGGAGCAGGTCTTACTGGAGATGGTCCGCACGAGGAATGCCGTGATTAGTCCTTATGCCATCTATAATAATATCAAAGGTAAGGTTTCTCGTCAAATTTCCCGCCTGTCTACCGTAAAGTTGAATCACCAGCATTGTTTCGGGTTTGTCTCTAGCATTTGCGAAAACGTTAAGCGTGGGCCGTCAGGAGGACGCGCACGAGTTTCTTCGCTTCGTCATCGAGGCTATGCGGAATACGGCGTTGCGCGCGACCGGCCTGGAAATCTCCAAACTTGACACCTACACCCAGGAGACCACCTTCGCTAGTCGTATTTTCGGTGGCTTCTACCGGTCGCGAGTGATCTGCCTGACCTGCAAGCAGGCCTCCATCACCTACGAGCCCTACCTGGACGTGCCGGTGGATATCGCGAAGGTAGGCAGTCTGGAAGAGGCCCTGCGGCACTACGTCCGGCCGGAGCAGCTGGCCCATCCTGACAACTACTACGCATGCGAGCAATGTAAAAAGTCCTGCCCCGCCACCAAGCAGGTGACCATCCATAAGGCGCCGGCCTGCCTGACATTCCAGCTGAAGCGGTTCCACTACAATCACTTCTCCACCTTCTCCAAGATAGACAAGCCCATCAACTTCCCAGAGGAGCTGGACATGAAGCCGTTCATGAGTCCGGGGGAGGTTGAGACGCCACGGGTGATGTACCGGCTGTACGCGGTGCTGGTGCATTCTGGGTCGTCCGCTCACTCGGGGCATTACTATTCCTTCGTCAAGTCCGCCGGCAACACCTGGTACCGGATGGACGACACTACGGTAAGGCATTCATTCGAGTATGTCCGAATCTCTCGATTCTGTACTGTAATCTGTAATTTAACTTTTTGGTAACCAGGTGTTTTGGGTATACGGGTAGAACCGGGTCCTAGCAGAACATTTCTAGATTAGGGAAGCTACTGAATGACTCAGCATTAGTTGAAAACGAATCATTGAGTAGTTTTCCTACTAGGCATTCAATCGAGCAATTTGCTACTCGATTCACTATGGGGAGTATTTTTAAATATTGCACATTTTTGTGGAGATGTTCAATTATGCATTTTGAAAAGTTCGACACGCTGATGTTTTGTTCGATCCCGGAGCAACCTTTAGTCCAAAGAAAGTAGCCAATGTTATTTTCTCTTTAACTTAATGGGGAAGCAGCCTTTTCATGGCGAATTTGACGGAGACATGAGATTCTCTGCGCGATTGACTTTGTCTTGGGCGCTGCGGTTGATTGCTTGATTCGGCTGCAGAATGTTACCGCTATCAAGTTACCACATGCAGAATCATTGGGCAGCGTTATAACTGATTCCTAATGGTTATAAAATTATCATTCCGCTCTTGAAAGTCCGAACTGCTAAATTTCAATTGTATTTGACGTATTTCCACGTAGTCTACAAGCCAAATCGCACATGCCAACTTGCAGTTGAAAGTAAATTTAGGGATTTTAGTTTCTGAATGGAACTTCGTCGAAAGGTTGGTTCGAGCATGACGTCGTTTTGCATTTTTGGACCCCCCCCCCAAGAGCCTCCCTTCTGATTGTAAATAAGAATCGCGACAAACGGCCTAAGTTAATTGCTTATCAATGAACAAATCGTTTACTGTGCCGGAAAAATTCGTTTTCTGTAGCGATCACCCCGTAACTTCAAATTGTTGCTCGCAGGTTTCTCCCTCGGGAGTGGCTAATGTGCTCGCCCAGCGCGCCTACCTCCTCTTCTACACCCGGGACGCATCCCGCGACACGGCAAATGCCATCATCCGTGGTCTTAACCCGCAGAATGCCTTGGCCCCCAACGGAATGCCCCGATCTGCCAATGGCCCTCTGCAGGTTCGCCAGAACGGCAATAACAATGGTGGCATAGGGACTCTGTTTGGCCTGACCAAGCCCGCCTCCACCAACGGCATCGGGAATGGCCGGCCAGCCAGCTCCGGCGCAGTACCTTCCTCCACCGCAGCGTTGACTCCGTCTCCCCTTGCCCAACGAAATGGCGCTGCTACAACCACCAAGTAATTTTTTTAAACGGGCCAATCATCAATCAATTGATTGAATGTTTGTTATATTGAAGCAAGTTAATAATCGATTAAGTAACGTTTTACTGAAACTGCGTTTCGATGTAATGTATCAATTAATTAACCGCTGTATTGTGCACTTTCAGTAATGGCCTCACCAGTTCGGCGGCCAAAGTGTCGATGCAGTTCCTTCCGCGGACGATCGATACTAATAACCGGCTCCTGGCGGCTGCTCGCAGTCAGGTGAATGGAAACTCTCCCGGTGGTAAGAAACCGATGACGACGACGAACAGTCCGTCCAAGCCGATCGGCTCTCTGGTCCCGTATGCAGATGAAGATGAAGAGGATGAGTCGTCGGAGCAGCGGCAACCGTTGGTGCCGTCGCATCCGGAACCGACTTCACGAGGCAGTTCGACCTCATCGACTGACAGCGTGAAGGAAAATAAGGAGAGCTCCTCATCGGTGGTGCCGAAGAGTCCCAAACGGACCGCCGCGGCGGCGGTCAATGAAATCAGGAAAGCTTCACTACCACCGGCATCGCCCCTGAAGTTGCCTGCACCGTCACTGTCCTCAGTCACACCGCAAAAAACTGTCTCACCTCAGAAGACACCACCGCCGGCGAGGAACGATTCGTCTCCAAAGTCTCCGACGACTGATACGCCACAAAAGTCTCCGCTGGTGAAGAGTGAAGTGACCGCTAGTGTGGAGACACCGACAACGTTTGAATCAGTCCCATCGGATAAGAATGTGGCCGTTGGTTCGGGTGAGAAGGAGAAGCAGCCTGTGGAAGTTATCGCGGGGCTATCGAAGAAGGCGCTGAAGAAGCAGGCGAAACGGTTGCGCTTGAGGGATGAGAATAGTGGGCGACCGACTTCAGCGAAATCAGAGCCTTCGACTGTCTTGTCAGGTGATTCTTCGTCGTCGGTTGAACTGAAGAGGAAGAAGAAAAAGAACAAGCGAAGTAAACGCCGGCATGAAGATTCCTCCTCTGAGACGTCCTCGCCCGTTTGCACGCCGGTGTGGGTGGAGAAGGATTCAGATGCACTTAAACAAGGTATGTTCATGGTACTGTAATGTTATTTAAATAACTTGGTTTAAGTTAGATAACTTGTAAAATGAGTTTTAGTTCAACGCAGTTTATTTAATTAAAAAAACACGTCATTATCTTGATTTGATTTACTTGAACAACACTGGTACAGTAAGCGACAGGGAAAAGTTGAATGGAAGGTCCGAACGATGGACAAAAGGGGTGGGGCAAGAGGTTAGTTGAACGCAATCAGCTAATCAACCAGTGACTTTAAAATGATTTAAAGTGAGCGCAAAACTAGCGGTGCAGCTTTGCTGGTTGATTTACTGATTGTGTTTATCTAACCCCTTGCCCTGGCCCTTTGCCCATCGCTCGGACCCTCCATTCAACTTTTTCCTGTCGCTGACTGTATGCTGCGATGGGTTCATGCTCTTGAGGGTTTTATCCAAGCAGTTTACTGTGCATTGTCTTAACAAGGTTGCTTCTTTATAGCAACCTCGCTGGAGAAGCCCATTACTGCCACTGTCGCACCTGCAGCTCAAACTGAGCCGAAGAACACCGTCTCCGCTCCCAACTTGCCGCCTGTCAAACGCTCCCACTCACCGCCGCCCAAAGCGCAAATCTTATCGTGGAGCGGCGGAAAGTCCCTTCTCGACCAGGAGGCTGAAGCGAGCAGTTATGAGAGCCGGAAGCGGCAGTTTGAGAGTTCAGACAGCTACAACGACCAGCTGGATGAGGGACGGAGCAAAAAGTTCAAGTCCTCTTCCAAGCAGTACTACGGTCACCAACATCACAACCACCACTATCACAACAATGGCGGCAGCCACCGTGGTGGCGATGGCCGTGTCAACGGATTTCAGCGCCACCAGAATTACCGCACCGACTACGATGCTCGAAGCAAGGTGAATACAAATATGAAGTAAATGTACCGACTATATGAAACATCCGTAATAATAACATAAATTCATTTGATATATAAATATATAATATAAATATATAGGAAAATTAAATCTGCGTGAAGTTACTAAACTTAACTATTTAGCTCTAACCAAGCGAACTGAATTGTTTAGCGTTTAGGCTAAGACCAATTTGTATTTAATTGTGTACTAAACTAAACTATTTAACTCTAACCAAGCGAACTAAATTGTTCAGCTCTATCTGATGTGACTGTGTTGGTTTTTTAATTTAACCAGAATATATCTAAATTGAATGATAATTTTTATTTTTATCTTAAATATTATATATATATGTATATGCCTGTTATCGAATCCCCTTACTAGGATCTGAAGCGATCCTAGGACTTTTCGCCAAAGTTTGAGTTGATCTGCGTTTCGGTGAAGGTTTTCATTTTTCTGTTTAGAGCTTGGCGATGCCTCGAGACTCATCGCGATCGGGAGACCCCTACTCCTCTTCTTCTCAACACAGACGTCCATATCGATCCCGTTCCCCTTGAGAGAGATGATTCGTCATTTGTATGGACACTTGGAGAAAGGGACAAGCTGTCGCTGTAGATGCGCTTTTTAGTTTCGGTTCATTAACAGTTCATGCTTTTATGTTTTGAGGGCTCCTTTTTCTGACCTCCAAACTTCCGCTGCTGCTCAGATGCCAGCAACAAAGCCACCTTTTTTCTTACAAAAATTGTGATCGCCCATCCCCCCGCTACTATTGACATTGTTTATTTGCTGTTCCCCCCTGGTAGTAGAGGTGTACCGGGGTCGCTCTGTTTTTTGTGAGCGACAGTCACGCGCGCGCTCCCGCATTTAGTTTCATCGCATAACGTAGATGGCGAAGGGGTGTGAGACCTGTGTTTACGGCTTCTCTCTTCTTATTCATTTATTTGGTGGTATGAGATTTAGTGTTCGCGTAACAATCCTTCCAATGGAAGATGTATTACATACTCTTTTACCGTACGTATTGTGTTACAATAAATTCCTTCCGCTCCGATCCACGCCCTGACCAGGACGATGACCAGTCTGTCCAGCAGTCACGCATCTTGCCGAAAAACCGCACACGAGTGCATCGTACTTGCATTTAGATTCATGAAAATGATTGTGTTTAAAAGAAAAGGCACTTTTCGGAACTTGAAATGAGATTTTAATAAAATCTCGTAATGTATAAAGCAAGTTTAGTGCCTTTTAATAAAATAAAATGGGCACTTTTTAGAGATTTTAAATTTATATATTTTAAAACTGTCGAGCAATAAAAATCACACTACTAGCCGAACGGCTAAAGGAACTAAAACGTTTCACAACCTCAATTTTTTAGTTGCCAAACAAGTCATAACTAATTAGTCGAGTAACTTTAGTTATTTTTCTTGCCAAGCTCTTGCTCTGGACAGGTGGGCAAGGGCAGAGCAGAAATGCGGTAACTTGTGAACCTAGACCGGTAACTAGGATCAAGACATCAATCAATCCACCGCACTCATATTTTCAGTATAAAACACTCAAATCAACTACCGAAGTTCAAACCTTGAAACGAACCACTGCAATCCAGATCGGCCAATCGACCAATCAACCGCCCACTGCCAATCAATCTTTGGCAAACCATCGCATTTTTGCGTTCCATTTTTCTGTGAAGAAATCAAATGAACCTGTAATTTTTTCTCACCATCTCAACCCGAAATGGACTCTACGATTGTGGATTACCTCACTCTATTCATCTTCACTATTGCAGTCGGTTATTTCGTCCAGAAATACTTCAAAAGGCAGCAGCTGACGGCATCAGGCAAAAACACCGCACAGTCTGACGGGTCCACCCGTTCACTGGCCGAACCGCATGACGACGACCTTCCTCACACGCAAGAAATCGGTGGAGGAGACCATGACGCAGTGGTATCCGGTGGAGGAAACGCATGTACGAGCAAGAAGAGTGCAAAGATTGGGTTAGTCTCAAAGGCGTCTTCGGTTTGCGGTTGCGCTGAGACGGAAACCGTGTCCTGCTGCAAAACTTCGAAACACCAGCCAGCTGATGGTGTGAATGATTTCTCAAAGATTCGAATTTATCACGGAGGTCAATCGGGTACCGCGCAGGTGAGGGCTGTTTAGATTTGGTTGACATTTCGGTTATGTGGACATTACCTCTTCGGTTGCTGCGGACGGCCGTCGATTGATTGGTTGATTGGTGTGATCTAATGATTACTTTTGTCTTGAATCTTGATGCATGCTTTTTATTATGGCAGAAATTTGCGGAGGATTTGAGAAGCAAGCTGGAACGTGAGTCGTCGGTGGGGGGACCTGCTCGGTGGGGATGCGATTTGTTGGATTTATCCAGCTGGGATCCGGAGGTTTTCATGGCGAAGGTGAGGTGGTTGGTTGATTGGTCTTATTTGTTGAAATTCGGCGTACAATTAACGACAAGACTGAATACACCGAAGGGTCCGGGGAATGGACAAAAGGGGCGGAGCAAGGGGGGGGTGGTTGGTTGATTGGTATTTCCGTGGCTTAAATTTGAACACTATTAAATCATGATAATTTCGTAATTTGGATATTTTGATATTTGGAAATTGGATCTCCACGCTGATTGTCAGTGGCGCGCCGACGGGGGGGGGTGCTTTGTTGATCTAATCTAATCTAAACCCCCCCCCCCGAAAGTTAAAAAAGTGCCCTAAGGGTCCCCCTTGTAGAGAAAAACACCGTGATTGAGAATTGTCATGCAATACTCCCCCCTTACGTTCTGTCGGAAATATTTCGGATACAATAAAAAATGTATGCTGTTGGAAAAAAATAACACACCCCCCCCCCTCAAACCAAAGCTCGGCGCGCCACTGCTGATTGTGTGTGGGATGGTGTGGCTGATACTTCTCCTCCACGTAGCTCTCGCCGGAGGTCCTTCACGTTTTCCTGCTCGCAACCTGGACTGACGGAGAAGCCCCCAAATCAGCCGAATGGTTCACGTTCTGGCTGCGCGACACTGACGAAGATTTCCGCATATCCAAAACGCACCTAAAACAGATGAAGTTTGCTGTTTTCGGCTTGGGCCACTCATCTTATGGCGAAGACAATTTTAACAAGGTGTGTTTTTGCCCATGTACAAACTTCACCGGCGTTCAGAAGGGCGTGTTTTGCCCATTTACAAACTTCACCGGCGTTCAGAAGGGCGTGTTTTGCCCATGTACAAACTTCACCGGCGTTTTGAAGGGCGTGTTTTTCCCATTTACAAACCTCACCGGCGTTCAGAAGGGCGTGTTTTTCGTTACGCTTTCGGCTTTAATGCTTCATTTAATGTACTACTCCGTAGGTGGCCAGGACAGTGCACAGGGAGCTGACCTCTCTCTCTGCGCATCCTGTATTGCCGCTCTACCTTGGAGATGAAAATGTCTCTGGCAGCAAACATGGAAGTAGGTGTTGACTCTTGACAACTTCGTCTCAGGACGCCCTAAATCACCTCACAGAATACCGTTTATTTACAATTAATTTGGTTGTAGGTATAAGAAAAGATTTCGAGGCTTGGTCAAGTGCTTTATTGGAGAAACTCTCGTCGATGAAGTCGTCCAAGTCTTCCAGTGGAAATAGTTCCGCGGAGCTTGACGACGTATCGGATCAAGAAGATCCGGAAAGCTCTGTAAGAATTGTCCTTTTTATCTATAATTATTACACCCTTGTCTGATGTCGTTGATTCGTTGATTCATTGATTGGTGCGCTGTCATGCATTCTGGTATCTGTATTTGTCTGCCTGTCTATCTGCTTGTTTGTTGCAGTACTTGCTCTCTGCCTGGCTGATTTGCCCGTTCTTTCCTGTTTTCTACTTGAAGTATCTAGATGCACTTTGTTATTGCTGACCTATTTTGAATTGAAGACATCTTCAATGTGGAACCGTTAAATCGTGTTGTCTCTCCCTATGTTATTGTTAATCTATTTTGAATTGAAGACATCTTCAATGTGGAAGCGTTAAATCGCGTTGTTTGTGATTTGACTCGTGTCCTTGCTGTAGGATCTTTACGAAACGACCAGTGAAGAAGGCCATTCCGGGGAAGGTTACGAGTCGGACGCGGAAAACGTCATGGACTTGGAAGACTTGGGCAGTGTTGCCACCAAGCTGTCCGACGCCAAGGAAGCCAAGGCAAAACGAATGCAAGAGAAGAACAGCAAAATTCGAACGCGACGAATGAAACCGAACGGTGAGGCGGTCGTGCTGAAGGAAATGGTCACGCCTGAGCTCCGGGCAGCGCTGACGAAGCAGGGCTACAAGATTGTGGGGAGCCACTCCGGCGTGAAGCTCTGCAGATGGACCAAGGTTTGTATAATGAGAAGTGGAGTGGAGACGTGAGATGCTCCATGTGGTTTTGTAGCAAACTTTTCATTCCAGTCGATGCTTCGCGGTCGTGGGGGCTGTTACAAGCACACATTTTACGGTATCGAGAGCCATCGTTGCATGGAAGCTACGCCCAGTTTGGCCTGTGCGAACAAGTGTGTCTTTTGCTGGTAAGAAATGTGTCCACTGTTCTGCCATTTCGCACCGGTCTGATCGGTGCATTGCGCACTGATCTGATCGGTGCATTGCGTACTGATCTGATCGGTGCATTGCGCATCGGTCTGATTGGTGCATTGCGCACTGATCTGATCGGTGCAATGCGCATCGGTCTGATCGGTGCATTGTGCATCTGTCTGATCGGTGCATTGCGCATCGGTCTGATCGGTGCATTGCGCACCGGGTTTTAATTTTGGATTTTAAATTGCAGGCGGCATCAGACAAATCCCGGTAAGTCAAATTTGTTTTTTAATGTTAAATCACCAGCATACATATCAGGCATATTCGTATCTGTTTCAGTCGGCACGGAGTGGAAATGGCAGATGGACGAACCGGAGAAGATTCTCACAGACGCTATTGAAGGGCATGCACAGATGATAAAACAGTTTAAGGGTACGTCATACTTCGAGAGGCTACTGTGACACACAGACATTCAATGTGCCTGTGGGATCCTCCTCATGTCTTTCAGTTGCGGTTATCAGTTTTTTCCTGACTTGCCGTAGGTGTGCCGGGTGTAAAACCGGAACGGTTCGTTGAAGGTCTGCAACCAAAACACTGCGCCCTGTCATTGGTCGGCGAGCCGATCATGTACCCGGAAATCAACACCCTCATCGACCTGCTCCACGCAAAGGATATTTCGACGTTCTTGGTGACCAATGCACAGTTCCCCGACGCGATTAGAAAGCTCAATCCGATCACGCAGTTGTAAGCTATCGTATTGACTGACACTGGTATTTTTTTGGCTGCCAGTGCAGTTGCATGAGTATGCTCTCATAACCTGAATTGTGATGAATGTTCTGTTTAGGTATGTTTCCGTAGATGCAAGTAGCAAGGACAGCTTGAAAAAGATCGACAGACCTCTCTTTCGGGACTTTTGGGAGCGCTTCATCGATAGCCTTAAAGCGCTGTCTGAGAAGGTACAGTGACAGTTGGAGTCGTTCTGAGAGAAATGGGTAGATACCCTGACTCGAACGAATGACCAGATATGCAGATAGGCAGATACACAAACATACAGACAGTCAGACTGCCAGACAGAGCGACAGACATAGAGACAGACATAGAGACAAACATAGAGACAAACATAGAGACAGACATAGAGACAGACATAGATACAGACAGATAGACAGACAGATAGACAGACAGACAGACAGACAGACAGACAGACAGACAAAAATAGGCAGGATAAACAAGATCAGCCACATTAAATCAAGTTAAGTACTCAGCACCAAAGTCTAAATGTCAATACCTATCTTTTGTTAACTAAACTTTCAGGGTCAACGAACAGTTTACCGATTGACCTTGGTGAAAGCTTTCAATGTGGATGAAATCGAGGCCTATGCGTCACTGGTTGCTTTAGGCAAACCAGATTTCATTGAAATTAAGGTTTGTCATAATTCCTCTGACCGGCTGATGTCGTACCTCTGCATCCTACTTGGCGCATGTGAAATCATCCAATGGGGTTTTCTTGCCTTTAGGGTGTGACTTACTGTGGGGACTCGAAGGGAGGCCTAACCATGGAAAACGTTCCGTGGCACGACGAAGTGGTTTCTTTTGTCAAGCAGATTGAGGAGATGCTTCCAGAGTACGAAATGGCCTCTGAACACGAGCACTCGAACTGTATTCTGCTGGCGAATAAAAAGGTGCAGTACTTGCTGTTTGATCCTTTAGAAATAGAGTCGCGGAACTTCACCTTATGGATTGTTTTGCAGTTCAAAGTGGACGGCGAATGGTGGACGTGGATCGACTATGACCGTTTCCAGCAACTGGTGCGGGAACATGCTCGCACCAACGGGGAGAAGACGTTCACTTCGGCGGATTACGTTGCGAAAACGCCTTCGTGGGCGGTCTATGGCTGCAAGGAGCGCGGCTTCGACCCGGATGAGACCCGGTTCCATCGAAAAAACAAGAAAGACATTAGTGGGTGCTAACTTATCTCGTCCTTGAGCACTTGTAAACGTGTGTGGATATAAAAGAATCCCTTTCCTTCATTCGGCTATTGTGTCCCTTGTGGTTCATATTTTGAACTTTCGTTTGGATCGAGATATTGGTTATTGTGTGTTCGTATGTAAGTAAACTCCTTGACCAGGGATGTGCGTTTGGTCATGAGTAGTTCAGCAAGAGAATTGCCTCAGATAACCTTGAGCTATATTTTAAAGGGCTGTTTCGGATTGACAACTTCATAGAGACAAGCAGACAGACAGAGAGGCAGGCAAGCAGAAAGACAGACGGATAGACTAACAACTAGCTAGATAAACAAACTAACAAACAGATAGGCAACAGATAGACAGACAGACAGACAGACAGACAGACAGACAGACAGACAGACAGACAGACAGACAGACAGACAGACAGACAGAGAGACAGACAGACAGACAGAGAGACAGACAGACTGGCAGGCAGGCAGGCAGAGGTACAGTCGGTATACAGTTTGTTACAGGGTTGGGTAATCGCTGTTCGTATATAATGCTGACGTAGAAAACTCCTTTCATGACAAGCAAATCAATCAGATCAACCGGTCGCTATCAGGAATGCAATGTTGCAGTACTGCCAGTCAGCTGATTTCTCACTTCCTCAACTCTTGACCCTCACCCACCAGTCAGTGGTCACCACCTTCAATCGTCTCTGTTTTTGCATCCATCTTTCTCCACTAGTGAGCCCAATAATGGACGCCTCCGAGATTGCTTACGCACTCGAAAGTCTGGACATGCTGTCCACCACCCAACGTGTCAAGATGTACTTCGACTCGATGCAGCTGGAGAAGGACAAGGCGTACACCGACCCTGAAGACCGGGCAGTGCCGCGTTTCAGGAAAGGTCAGGCAGACAGAACGCGCGGTTCGGTGACGACAGCTTGGAAGATCTTCTTATTTGTTTGGAACGTAAATAAGTTTCAGCCCTGGTTTTTTTTCATGATACAGGAGAGCAAGTCGTCACTTGTTCCAATGGGCTGTACTACTTTGGCGAGGTAAGTGAATCAGGAAGGAAGAAAGCCGACCGAACTACACCAATGATCAACATGCTTGGCCGACCGAGTCGAGCCATTTAACTCGTCCAGTGTATTCAGCAACCCGCTGAACGAGTTGAGTGGCTTGCATCGGCGAGCTAGTATTTTAGCCATGTGCACGATCGTGAGCGGACAGTGTCTTTTCTTCCTTCCAGATTACCGTCGTCTCGGAGGAGGTCTGCCTGGTTTTGAAAAAGAATGTCCCCTGCTATCGCGTCCTTAACCGCGGCTGGAAGAGCGCGTAAGCAGTGATGCTGTGCGGACCGAGTTCTCGAGTTTTGTTATTTTTCAAACTTACCTAATCAATCAATCGATCATACACTATACAGCACGACTGAACATATTATATTGAATCAGGCAATCAACCACTGGAATGGCTTGTTTATTTGATTGGCTCTCTTAAGTTACAGACGCGTCTTAAGTTACAGATCAGTTTTCCAGACGCGTTATCTGTTGCAGGGTGCCAGGAATGGATTGGGTGATGGAATATGACATGGCCTCGTTAACGGGCCAGCCACAACCACAAGAACTTCTGGCCGCCCATTGGTGGAACGTCATGAAAATCAAGTTTGTTTTCTCCCTCACTTTCGGCCATTGGTTTTTGCAGTCAAAGCGCAGCGGCTGCATTAATACCTTGTCTTTGTCGCATCCGGTAGAGAACTCGGAGGATTGACCACTCGCCAGAAAACGGGATTGTTCACTTTGGACGAGACGGAAATCGACCGGCTGGAGACAGACATCCGCGACGGCCGAACCTCGCTGAACACAATTCCAGGAACGGAGACCTGGACCACCAAGAAGTGGTTGGGGCTTTGCTGAGAGTGCTTGTCGTAGTTGATGGATGCCTCAGTTTTCGTGTCGGACACCGTTACTGTATTTCCTCGATAGATAGCGGCAGCGCACGTGCTGTGTGACGTTAAGTTGGCCCCCCCTCCTACTCGTTAGCGTGTGGCCTGCCTGCACCTCGCATGCCATGCAGTCGTACACACAGCTGTCTTTAAACTTTACGTGTACAGCGGGCAACCATTACGTCACGTGACCCGTGCGCTGTCGCTATCTTTCGAGGAAATACATTAGTCCCATGTGCCGGTTGAAAGTGGGGAAGACATTTCCGGCGTTTAAATTTACACTTCATTCTTTCTCCGTGACAATTTTTACCACTTTGTTGTTGCTTCTTGAGCATTTTTATCGTTCTGGTTTTATTTTCGGGCCTCGGAAATATCACACTGTCGGAGTTCTCGGACAAAGTATAAACGGTGAGCGAGCTTTTAGTCAGAAGTTTCCATCGCCTCACTCATTGCCGGCTTCCCTGAGATGGTCAGCAGTCCGCTCATGGCCAGGCGGATCTTCTCGCGATCCCGTTCCGTCCGACAGGTGGCCAGCATTTTCAGCAGTGTCTGACGATGGTACTCCAGCAGGCGCTTCTGCGAAGACCGCATCGTGCCGGACATGTGGATAATGTCCACCCGGGCTGCGTGCGCTCCGATCCGAGTCACGGACTTGATCGCATCCCGAACCATCTCGTGGGCGGCTCCACGCCGCGCCCGGAGGTAGACGATGCCGGTTTCCGGGTTCATCAACTTCACGCGGCAGTCACCGAGCTGTGCGGCGATGCCCTGTTCGCCGTGCAGCAGCTTGACGGCCTTCATGATGGCCGCGTGCACTTCACCCTGGTGAATTTGGGAGAGGTGCCGGAGGTTGTCGGGATGAAGCTCCAACAGGAAGTAGCTGCAAAATGATAAACTTCGTTGGCAAAAGGAAACAAAAAAAACAAATCTGCCAGTGCACAGACAAGTAGATAGACTTAATTCTTATTCAAAGGCAGACTGATAAACACACAGACAGACAGACAGATAGACAGACAGACAGACAGACAGAGAAACAGGCACAGACAGACAGACAGACAGACAGAGAGGCGTAATCTTATTCGAAGACAGACTGATAAATAGACAAAAAAAGTGATAGACACACCGACCGATAGACAGACAGTCGACAAACAGACACGACAGATAGATAGGCAGACCGACAGACAGAAAAACAGGCAGGACAGATGCAGTAGTTGTTCCGCCAATGTAATTGTGATGTGACTCTTCTTGAATGATTCAATCAACAGTGAGAAATTTAGGTATTAATTAAGCTGAATTAGCAGTGAGGTATTATTTTTAAAATTCAATATTTCGTTATTAGAAACTTCGGCGCTCCCCTAATCCCAAAACGTGACGCAGAAATCAGTTGATGCATTTTACGTCTCCACGTCAGCGAAAAAAAGTACAAAGAATCATGCAGTAAGCTGACCAAAGAAACAATGTAACAGTACAAAAAATATAAACAAAACAATTGGGAACTGTGTGAAGCAAAAAACGAGGTTACTAGAACAAGGAGGTCTGGCGATCAATATCCAGCAGCTCCTCTACCAGCGTGTCCACCACACAGCCGATTTTCGCCGCCACCTCATGCTGCTCCGTGTAGTCCAGCTCCATAAAGAGACTCAAGACCTTCCCGTCCGCCACGGTCTTAATGTTCCCCACCAGATCGAACCGCTCGTCCGCCGACGTCTTGGCGTTCCAATACAGCCGCGGACTCAGGCCCGCGCGGTGATTGCAGTGATTGCTCAAAATCGTCTCAATCATCAGTACTCGCCGGTAGGTTTTTTCGGGAATGTTCACATAGCACCCCACGGCGCCTTCCAAAGTAGTGAACATCGTCACGTGCTTCTTTGTCAGCGCCAGATGACCGACCCGCTCCGCGTCGGGATACCAAGCGGCGCAGTGAAAGCGGAACATGTTGGTGACGTATTGGCCTAAAAAAAAAAAAATTTTTTAATTTTTTTTTACAAATATCTAAAAAAATATTAAAAAATTAAATAAAATATTATTGGTTGGTGTTAAAAAAAAAACAAATTTTTTTTAAATACAGCAATTTTCAATCAAATATGTTTTATCTTATTTCAAATGAGAAAAATAAGTAAATATTTAGGAGACTACATATATTACAGTAAGAGTCCCAAGTAAATATTTAAAAGAATCGGTTTGTCGAATGGAAAAATTCACCTCTAATATCATGACTTTTTATTTATTCTAAATCAAATCATGCAAATATAAATTCTTCTTTTAAATAAAACGAGTTCGTTATTTAAATCAACTTTGCGGTGAATTTTAATTTCCAGTTTAGATGAATATTTAAAAGATTAGTTTCATTTAAAGTGAACGTCCCAAGAGTCATCATACCTTACTTAAAGCCTTGCTCTAAATTAAGAAAGTATAATATATTTTTCATTTAAATTTAAATAAATAAATAAATAATAAATAAAATGAACTTGGCGGGGAATTTTAATTTACTTTATATTCTAATTAAATTCCAATCACGTTATTTCGACAGCAATACTGTAGCGACGCGATTCTAAGGCGTAGCTGTTAGCCACTCCCCCGGGCTGTTTGCCACTCCCCCGCGCTGTTAGCCACTCCCCCGGGCTGTTAGCCACTCCCCCGGGCTGTTAGCCACTCCCCCGGGCTGTTTGCCCACCACTCCGTCTGAATTGTCCTAAATATTTTATTCCAAATATTTACCGTTAAAAATCTATCATTTCTGTTTAAAATTCCCGAATTTTTTTAACGAAAACCGAAGAAATAAAATTTTGGAGCGCTGGTCTTTGCCTTATGGATTGTCTCAGCGAGCGTTTGCTAGAGCGAAGAAAATCGGAGAGGCTACCCTCCGCCGGTGGCTAACGTAAGAGTCTGCTGTTCCGGTTGATTGATCTCTTGATTGAAGATTTGTGAAGATCACTAAGCATCTTAGCTGTTGGTAAGTTGATTGATTGAAGATTTGTGAAGATCACTAAGCATGTGAGCTGTTGATAAGTTGATTGATTGAAGATTTGTGAAGATCACTAAGCATGTGAGCTGTTAATAAGTTGATTGATTGAAGATTTGTGAATATCACTAAGCATCTAAGCTGTTGGTAAGTTGATTGATTGAAGATTTGTGAAGATCACTAAGGATCTAAGCTGTTGATAAGTTGATTGATTGAAGACTGAGGCGCATTTCAATGAGTAGGTGCTTTAGTACGCACACCTGGGGCCATATATAAGGAAAACGTAGTTTGCGTTGCGCCTTAGAATCGCGTCGCTACAGTAATCGTACCTAAATTGCACTCCATCCGCCGGACTAGGCGGTTGCCGAAGGAGGAGAAGTAGTAGTCGGGGTCGAACTGGAAAATGTGCAGGTCCTGGCGGATGTCCGTGACGGCAACGGTGAGATTCTGGTTGTCCACGCAGAACTCCGTGGCGTAGGTGTGCATCTGGTTGGGGTCCGAGGCGACGAGGGAGAGGGTGCGGTACTTCTCCTGAAAGCGGAGAATGCTGGTGGAACGTTGGATGTCCGCGACGAGGATGAGGTCCTTAATGGCGGTCAATTGGTGGACGTAGATTTGCGTGTCCAGGAACGCCACGCCCACCAGAGTGGCGCCTTTCAAAGTCCAGATGAAAATCTGCAAAATACGAAGCCCAAATATTCTTAAGTTGTACGAAATTTTGCATTGAAATACTTCTCGCGGGAAGCGTGGAAAAGTGAAATCTTCCATCGGCTTAAAAGCGGTACGAGGTAAAGGCCGTTAACCAGGCCGCTTTTAGAAATCGTAACTTAACCAGGCCGGCAGGCCAACAGGTGGCGCATAAGTCGTTTTTGCGAAGTCAACCCAAAGAGATGGAACCGAAGTGGCGCCTCTACCGGACTACTTCCACACTTCTCCATTGAGATTCTTCTCTTCCTTATTTTGGACTCAAATTCGAGCCGTGAGGCTTAGGAACGAACTAAAATGGGTTAGAGAATTCTTCTGAATGTTTTCAAGCTATCTGTTATGGCATGGCAGCACTGCAGCGCCGGGAAATCAACGTTGAAAAAAACCGGCCTGGTTAAGTTACGATTTCTAAAAGCGGCCTGGTTAACGGCCTTTACCTCGTACTTGAAATTCTGACTGACGTGAAATTGTTTGTCAATACCAGACGAAGCAATAAGATTTTTGAAAACTCGTTGCCGGTACTTCCTTCAAGCTTGAGATCTGCGGTTGTCATTTACTTAAAATTAATTGGAGCAAAATTATGCGTCAACTTTTTATCTCTTTTTTTTGCACAAGATTTCGAACCGACAAATCTAAATGAAGTGATCAATCAATCAATCGATCGTGAACAAGAACAAGATACCGGCTCGAAATGATCAAATCTTCCGCCGACAAAACAAAGAACTTGCTTGCTGAATTCGTTAATAAATTCTGTACGAAAGAATTTCATGTTCATCGGAATCAAAATCACCCGTGCCTGCCGGAATAAAAAAAAAATGTCTTCCCTTACTACCTTCTGGCCGATCGCGCTGACAATGTAGCCGTTCACGCCGCAGATCGCCGTGACCGGGCCCTTCTGCTCCTCCGCGTAAATCTCCTTCATCTTGAAGCGCGTCAGCGGTTTATCCGGCTCCGGAATCAAGTCCAGCACGTCAATCAGGATCAAGCGGCCGCGACTCTGCACGTCCTCCCCGTAGGACATGTTGGAGGCCATCACCACGTACTCCTTCATCCCGGTTTCCGTGCCGTTCCGCAGGGCCAACACCTTCATCCCGGTGATGTGCTCGAAGTCCGGCAACTGATAGCTCACTTCCGGCACCAGTTGCCACTCATCCGGTGTGATGAGGTGCAGGGAGAAGCGTGGCGCCTGCACACACACAATCACATCAAATTACAATCGGGTCTGCGTTTTGAAATCAGCGCGACTTTGGAGTCAGAATTTTGTTAAGGCTTAATCAATATTTGCCGTTTCAAAATCCCAAGCGGATTTCAGAGTTTCAAAATCTCAAGCGGATTTCAGAGTTTCAAAATCCCAAGCGGATTTCAAACATTTTAAAATTCTCAAGCGGTTATTCAAAGGAATTTTTACTATTTTCATCGTAAAAAATTCACGAAACGATCAGCCTATTTTCAACCTGGATTTTTTTAACAATTTTTTGTGAATAGAAATTTTATGAAAAAGATCCACGGTGATGATTAGGCTATTTTCTAGGGAAAATCTTTACGGGGATTTAATACAGGAAAAATTTAATTCAAAATTGTGCATCTTTATAATCAAATCAAATCAAATAAGCTTTAATTTCGTTCACACTCTCAAATCACCCCCCCCCACCGCCCTAGTAGAATGTAATGTACGCTCTCGTTCTCAAGGGTCAATTATGCCCCACCCCGTTGATTCCCATCAAGCTTCAGAGGATCGTTCAATTCCGTTCACTTGTCCGTGATTGGCCCGTTGGTTTTTGCCTGACAGGGTTCGCTACCTTGCTTGATTGAATTGATTTTGGTTTCAAAATTGGTTTTTGCCTGACAGGCTTTGCTACCTTGCTTGATTTGGCCCGTTGGTTTTTGCCTGACAGGGTTTGCTACTGTGCTTGATTGAAATGCTGATTTCGGTTTCAAAATTTTCAAGTCAATAAAGTTTAAGTGAATCTGAATGAACAACCAAGCGAGCGACGGAACGTGTTTTTCGGGTCGGACCTAAAATCGACCCTTGAGATCCGGAGCGTACAGTAAAACCAAGGTCAACTTGAAGCTCCAATCAAATCAAACGGATATCTATGCCCCGCCCCTTTCAATGCCATTCCCATTGATAAATCAACAAGATCGAGTACACCGGAAGGTCCGGGCTATGAGCAAAATGGGCGGGGCAGGGGGTGATCAGGTGGTTGATTGTTCGATTGGTTGAAAACCACCCCCTGCTCCGCCCCTTTTGCCCATTCCCCGGACCCTTCAGTGTACTCAATCTTGTCGTTGACTGTATACCTGTGGATAGACAAAGCGCGGATCGCGCTCCACCACTTCTTCCTCGACGTTGTCCACCCCGCCAATGATCATCCGTTTCTCGGGGTAGAAGAGCGACGAGCAGACCACGTAGGCCTTGCACTCGAGATGATAGGAGAGGTGGTGGACGGTGCCGGGCACGCGGATCTTCGTCATCGGCCAGTTGAAGTCGTAGTTCCAGCCGGGTTCCAGCTGGGCGACGCGAATCTGCTTGCGGGAGTTGTAGTAGACGAATCCCGCGGCACAGCTGGCGTTGCTGAACTCGGCGAAGGCTTTGATCGGGCCGTCCACCACCATCGGGTGGAATCGCAGGACATTCCGGTCGGTGGCCATCACGAAGAAGGAGTAGGGGAAGCAGAGAAACACCCCAGAATACCCTCCGATGTCTGCAACGACAAGCAAAGTTCTAATTTCGAAATTCACAACTGTATTTAATTTATCAATTTTTAAATTTAATTTATCCCTTTTTAAATTTAATTTATCCCTTTTTAAATTTAATTTATCCCTTTTTAAATTTAATTTATCAATTTTTAAATTTAATTTATCCCTTTTTAAACCGCCCTAAACTTCAACGAAAATTATGACAGCATCCCAAAGAGGATTTCCATTAAAAATAAAAACTGCAACGTGGCAAAGCGTATTTTTTTCAACTTAATACTAAAGACCTTAAAGATAATCTTTTCTTAATCATTTTCAAAGATAACTAAAAGGTAAATGTTTAACCCGAAGTGAAAAGCCAAGAACCGTATCCACTTGCTGGTTAGATGGGCTTTTCTCAGGTAATTGTTATAGAATTAATAATATCATTTTAAACTCATAAAATAATTCAAAAAAAGCCCTGCTTCGACAATTAATTTCGGAGCAAATGGAATTAAAATCACACGTCTCATTGATTAAATCTTTTCAAAGTCGACTGAACTTAGAAGTGAAATTCAGTCGGCCTGAACAAGCGGATCTCAGCAGATCAAACACGATCGCAAAACCTACTTTTCCTCTACTTCAAAACCTAACTTCAATCTTAACTAAAATATAATAAATGAAATACATAAAATCTAAAAGGGACATTTACAAAACCTAATTTTCGCCTATTTCAAAGCGTAATTTAATTAAAACCGTTTTCCGCTAAAAAATCTGCGCTAATAATTTGTCTTCTTATTTGGACGATTCGCTATCTCTGCAGAACTCTCACACGTTCATCAGCTTACCGTGAAACGGTCTCAAGTGTCGTTTCGCCAGCCGATCATCCACCTCCATGTGCTCCTTCGGGAGTTTCTGCCGTTTCAGCCGCCTCTCCCGCGTCAGCATCTCATGCTTCACCTTGGAGAAGGAAATCCTCAACCGCGCCCCATCCCGTCCGTAGTGGAACGGCACGGCGTGGTACACGTGAATGTCCTCGTTGATCACCACAAACAGATACGGCTGCGTCCCCCGGGAGCCCAGGCCCAACAGCAGCACCTCGCGGATCCGCATGTCCGCGCACGCCGAATCAATCAGCTCCGGCGGCACCGACAGCTGATCCAACGCCCGGACGTCGTGAATGACACGCGGCGCGTGGAGGATCGAGCTGGCCTCGAAGACGACCATGAGATCGGGCAGGCTAAAGATGGACAGGGTGGAGTCCCGGTGGACCACCAACAGCCACTCGGACGAGCCGTAGAGCATGGCGTTGACGCGCTCTTCCTGAAGGAACTGATGGAGCTCCTCTTGAGTGCGTGTGAATCGCTTCTCTCGGTGGGTGTTGTCTGACTTTTCGTTTTGCGTGCTGTAGAGGCCGTACAGCTCGTCTTCCTCCGGTTCGGGGATGGACTCCATCCGTTCGAGGACCGGTTTCTCCGGCTCGATTTCCATGTCGATGGTGCCGACGTCGCGCGGGAGACTGCTGGTGAAAATGCCGCTGCGATCAGTGAAGAAACTCACCGCGGCAATGTTGGACAGCTCTCGGTGGTTGGATGGAATGAGCGAATCTGCAATTCCAGTCGGAAGTACAGAATTGATCATCCCAAGTTCTTACAAGCACCGATTTCTCTGTCGATCAACCCTTCTTCCTGCAAGGCTGTCCAAAACTCCATTGCGTACTAACACTCCAATCGGCTTGAAATGTCTCAATTCTTCAACTAAATTCTGCTTCAATCAAACAATCAATCAAACAGCCCATAATATAAGCTCCATTATTAAATTATTAAAATATAAAATGTAAAAATATAAAAATAAAGTATTAAATTACAAAATATTATTACATCATTATCAAAACCTCAGCTAAGGAAATATTTCAGTCCCATTCTCAAACTTCGAAATGAGATCTCTCACCTGTTGCAGAGTGCCATTCAAACAGCCACAGCTTCCCCAAGGTCGTCAACACCGCCAGCCGGTTCCCACCACCCTCCGTGGCAAAGGCAATCTCCTCTCCCTCCGCCAGCTCCAGCTCCGTCACGACAGCCCCACTGTCCGCCGCCGCACATGCAATCCTCACATGAAACCGCGTCACCTGGACCGGTGTCCGGCCGTCGTTGATCAGGCCGCAGAAAATGGTCCGCTCATCCACCCGAAAGGGATGCTCAACATCCTCGGAGATTTCCTCCCCACTCTGAAATACCGCGGTCCGGCCCACGGTCGTGATCACGACGTACTCGTGGTAGGTGGCGCCGCTGCTCCTGAGTGTCCAGATGTTCTCCGCGCCGTGCAGGTCAAAGGAGGCCACCACGTCCGGACGGATGGTGCGATGCATGGCACACACGTACGAGTCGTTTTCGTAGCCGCTGGACGTCACCAGATCCGCGTCCTAAAATAGGTATCCTAAATTTTTGCGGTTGCAAATCATTATACCAGTATGTGTTTTGAGATATGAATCTGTAATATTCTGTATTCATTCTAGTGAGGTATTACGCAGCCTTGATATTTTCGATCTCGCACCTCTAGCAGTTCTCTTTCGCGCGTTAGTAAATACACAATAAAGATGTATTTAATAAAACAAAAATGTGTTCGTTAAAATCAAACGCCGCTTATTCTGATTAATATTTCAGGTAGCCAAGACAGACATACCTTGTCCGGCGTCCTGGTGAAGTCTTCCAGAGTGTTGATCGGTTCTCCGACCGCTGTGGTGCGGCACGGTCCGACGTTGAGAATGCTGTCGCAGGCGATGAAGTGGTACTTTTTGAGGGACGTCACGATGGTTACGTGGGCTTCGGGACCGTAGATAAAGTCGTCTTCGATGCGATCGAGGAGTGGCTTCTTTGGCAGGAGGCTTCGCTGATGGGCCGCGGCATTAGGATCGCCGTCGAGGTATGCACCGTCTGCTTCGATCCACTGGCTGGTGAGGTAGGAGTAGAGGTAGGAATCGCTCATTTTCCCACCGGTGAAAATGTAACCCCCTACGGAATATAGTAACACATTGAGCTGTACTGTAAGTGTAAGTAGAAAAACAGTTTGATAGTACAAGGACGACTTTACTGTACGGTTTCCTTTTTCTGTCCGTCCGTCCGTCCGTCCGCCTGCCTGTCTGCCTGCCTGTCTGCCTGCCTGCCTGTCTGCCTGCCTGCCTGCCTGCCTGCCTGCCTGCCTGCCTGCCTGTGTGTCTGTGTGTCTGTGTGTCTGTGTGTCTGTGTGTCTGTGTGTCTGTCTGTCTGTGCAGTCTGTCTGTCTGTCCGTCTGTTTTTCCGTCTGCCTGTGTATCTGTAATGAATATTTTCGATAAACGAACCTTCCAAGTGAGTGATGCAAGAGACATAGCGATTGACCAGCACCTGCTGCCAGTGAAAATCGCGGATATTTCGCGTCGCACTATCATACACCAACGTCACCACGAAGGCCGTTCCATTCCGTAAGGCCAACAGCAACCGCTCGGGCTCGAAAAAGGTACACTGCGACCCGTCCAGCACAGCCACCACGTTTGGCACCGGTTTGAGGGAGAACCGGGCGCCGCCGACCGCCAGGCTGTTCACAGACACGCCATGCGACTGGACACCCTGCTGGACGTAGATGATGGAACTGGTGGAGACCACGAGCAGTCCGCCGATCGGCCGTGGGACATTGCGCAGGTAGTGCGAATTGTAGGGCAGGCCGGTGCAGCTCCAGATGAGGTGGTAGGTCTTCTCGTGGGTGTTGAGGGAGATGGCCGCGACGTAACAAGTGTCCGCACTGACGGCGATCCGGCCGGCGAAGGAGAGGCTGCGGTGAATCAGGACGGCAACCGTTGGTTCCAGATATCTAAAAGGTGAAAGTTAAAAGCATTAGCCCGAGTGAGACTGAGGAACAGAGCCGAGTTTCGTTTCATGAATTGTTTTTCATTAAATTCTGAGAATTTTCTGAAAAGAACAATGTCTTGTTACTACACACAAAACATATTCGAAAAAGGAAGAGTTCAATCTTTTCACGAAGAGAAAATTTCGATTCGAGTTTCACAATCAAAATTCAATGTACTCTGACTTGATCGGAATGGAAACGGAACGGAGACAAGGGGGAATTAGAAGCAGTGAACTTACCCCGGCAGCATCTGAATGTCCTGAATGAACTCGGCTGTCTCATCCTTGATACGCTTCAAATTCAACGCAAACGACTTCAACTGCGTCGCCGGTTTCGGGCCGTTCAACGAATTGTCCGACCGTGCGGGCGGGTGGACGAACGGCACCACCAGCAGATGCGTCCGGTAGAGCCGCATCACGGCGCACCGGTTTTCCGGATCCACCGCCATGCACGGTTTCGCCGCGCCCAAATTAGTCGGCATTTCGTCGCTGTACTTTGCCGCTTCGTAGTCGTGCAGGGAGATGGAGCGGAGGTCGTTGACGACGGGGTCGTATTGCACGACGGACAGTTTGGCGTCCGTGAAGGACAGGAGGAGGACGTCGCGGTTGGAGGTGCCCATGGTGGCGGATTTGAGGTCGGTGATGGTGCCGAAGAGCTCGAAGGACGCGACACATTCCAGCCGAATGTTTTCCGCCGAGACTAACGGGAACGTGGTGACAATTTTCACCTGACACGGGAACAAAACCAATTGAATCAACCGCAAAATTTCAATCTGGCGGAAAAACCATAATTTGACTTTAAATTATCAGTCGCATTAGTTTATTGAAAGTTACCAAATAAAAGCTGCTACTTATGCAAATACATAATATTATTCACATTCTTCGAATTATATTTATATATTTGTTTAATCGAAAGAAATATCTAGCTGAAGCGAGAGCAATAAGTTGAATCACGAATCAGTCCAACCGTCCATTCAAGCAGTAAAATAAAAATCAAGGAATTGATTGATTAATCACTGAATTGATCGATCGATTAATTGATTGATTGATCAATCAATAGGTTTTTAACAGTAAACAAACACCCTGACAAGTCATCAATCAACTGCCGGCCCACTCGTTAACTCTGCCGTCAACCCGAATCTCATTTCTCACCTCTGGTGCTGTCAGTTTTGGTGGTTCCACATTTTTGCTGGGTCCGTACAAATCATCCTCATCATCGAAAGCGGGCGAGGAGGGTCGCGCAGTCGACGTCGGGGCTGCCGGGGGCGCTGTTACGGCGGAAACGTCCTCCATGTTGACGTCGGCATTCGCGACCGGCAGTGAGGAATGCACCACATTGAGCCGGTACACCTGAATAAAATTGAGGCCCGCGACCACCAAACATTTCTCCCGTTTGTTGAAGAAATGGCAGTAGACGGCCGAGTGGATGGCCGTCGGAGGAAGCAGAAATTTGACGATACCGCACGCCATTTATTCAATTGGCCGGCTACTCAATTCGATTCACGCTACAGGGGAATAACACTCAATTTCATTTCTTTCCCAACTGAAAATTTCTTATGATTGCAGAAATTGCACTTACCAACAAGAAAGACATATGAGAAGTTGACGAAACAGGCTGTGCGGAAAAGGCTGAATGATGAAAATAAAATAGTCCAGTGGTACGAATTAGACAATTTCCTCGCGTGTCAAACGTGAGGAAACTGCGTTAACGGTGGGAGGAGAGCGCCTAATGTTATTTACTAATACCACGGAGCTTCTTTTCAAAGAGCTCGTGACGAAAATATCGGTTCACAATCCGAGATGAAAAATTCGATCGTAAAACTCAAAACCAAAATAAAACTGACATCATTTCACAGTTCGTATGCCTAGCACTAGTCCGAAGGCAGAGTGTTCCCAATTGGAAATGCGGTTGATTGCATGATTGGCAATCATATGCGTATTACATTGATACTTTCATTGATTGATTGATTGATTGATTGGTTGACAATTGCTTACCGGTATTTCTGGCGAACCATTCCTCACAGAAAGGTCGAGTAAAATCTGGCTTTCCGCGAGCCTTCCAATGGCATCAAATAATGATATAATATGGGAGAGGAATGTGACAGAATAAAGCAATATGCCAACATCGAACATAAAATGTCTGAATGAAAGTTCTGACTCCTGGAAAAGTTTTGCGACTTGCGCGGGCAGCGAAGCGGAGCGGAGATTAGCTTACTTTCAAGCGGAACGGAGCGGACACAATGAAAACTCACTTCATCACCGCCACTTTTTGTTTACATACATTTATGCACCTTATTTTCACTCCACTCATTTTCCACTCCACGTAATTTTCTCTTGTCTTTCTATTACTCTGATTGCGATTTGTTTCAACTTATGGAGGCAGTTTAAAAAAGCATATTCATTTATGTATATTGGATTTGCATCTGGAATTATCAGTTCTGTGTTCCTTGAACGATAAATATTGTGAAAAATGCCCGCTGTAACAAAAGAAGATTCTCCCTGGGATGATTGGCCAGATTTTTCCGATGAGGAGGCAAATGATGAACCCGTGGTCGCCCGGCCCGTCAAAAAGAAAAACAAAACAGGAGCAGTGGGACTGGATTCATTCATGACCAACATGGGCATTTCTTCAGCTGCTGCCGCTCCACCGATTCCACCTCGAATTTCCCATTCTACCACGCCTGTTGAGCGTGATCCGACTGTAGGTTTATTTTCTGGCGACATTTATTATCCCGGATTGGAGGAGGAAAGTCTGGAAAAAATGGACAAATCAGGTGTGAAAAGTGCATTTCCTTGCTCTCCCAGTTGTCAAAAAGTTTTCACACTATTTACTGCTTGATTGATCGATTGCGGTTAATCTTGTGCTAATTCATCTCTTTCTTGGTCTTCGTGTTTGATCGATCATTTCGGGAGATGGTCAGCGACCTTGTTTTTCAACGAGTCTTTGAATGAGTAAAGTTTTTATTCTACTTATTATTCGATTGTAATGGGAACGTTTCGATGTGGATTGAAGAAAATAAACTAATTTTCATGTACTCTGTAAATACTGATCATTATCAGGCAATCATCACTCGTACATAGATTGATTGATTGATAGTTTTGTTAGTTTCCGATTTGGTCATGTACTTCCTTTTCATTGTTTAATCCCCCTCACTTTTTCAGAACATTCACTGGCGCCAGCGTTAGAGAACGGGCACAAGAAACCAAGCGTAGCTCGCGCTCTGTTCTCCCTGCCGCCGACGGCACCTGCAGACTTAGCCGTTCCTGACGTTCCAGTCATTCCTCACCGAACCATGGCGAATCCTCCAGCAATTCCCGAAGTCACTCACCAGCAGCTTTCTGAAGCATTTGAGCCTGAAAGTTTGCCACGAGCCCAGCCGCCACAGCGACCCAGCGGCTATAGGCGAGAGGCGTCTCCAGCACGACCGCTCCCACCGACACCCGTGACCAGTCGCCTCCGCGTTTGGCGTGTCGCTTCAAAAACGCTGCCTCAAATTCCCGTCTTATCCGGAGGAACAAATTTTTTTCTTCGCTTGAAACCGGCCAATTGGCGGAAAGAGTTGGTCAACGAGTTCGCCTCCACCACCGCAGTCACCATCACCAGCCACCAGTCGAGCCGGCAGTTTGCCAACCTCCTTCTCGCCACACGTCAGCAAATGGAGATCGATGCCGAGTTGCCGGTTGATTCCGTGACCGGACCGGTCGAGAGTTTACAGGTTGAATTCAAGAATATGTGGGTGGAAAAGTACCGGCCAGAACGATACATGGACTTGCTGTCGGATGAGGGCGTCAACCGCTGCCTGCTGCATTGGCTGAAGCTGTGGGACGCGGTGGTGTTCAAGAAGGAGGCCGCTTTCCTCAACCCGTACAAAGACTACGGGAAGCGAAAGAAGCGCGACGACAAGCCGGTCTATGACCGGCGCAAGTACGGCGGTGTCTCGGACTTTTGCTTCACCGTGGACGCGGACAAGCGGCCACGGTTCAAGGCGGCGCTGTTGTGTGGGCCGCCGGGCCTGGGGAAGACCTCCTTGGCGCAGGTGATTGCGCGACACGCCGGCTACGAGCCGATGGAGATCAATGCGAGTGATGACCGGGCGTTGGAGGTTTTCCGCAGTCGTGTGGAGGCTACCGTGATGAACGGGAGTGTAGTCAATCAGTTCGTAGAAGGTAATATTGCTTGATTTCTTGATTCTTGATTTCGCTTGAATTTCGCTTGACTTGGGATGAAACGATTTTCAATCGTTGCAAGTTGAAACAACTTCACTTTATATGTTTTTTAACAGACCTATATTTATGAGGAAGTTTAAATATATTTCGCCAATGTGGACCCTGTAACGTTTTTAGCTAAAGTTTTGGTTTAAGTTGAGAAACAACAGCAAATTACTTATTTTAATTATCAAAGTTAACACGCGGATTTTCGAAACATATTTAATTAACAATATTTTAACGCCGTTTTATTTGTCGATGGGCATCAACAGAAAAGGGGTTTGTGCTGAAGTTGTTAGGCCATCCATTCAGTTCTTCAGTTCAGTTCTGTTCAATAAAGGCATCGAGTTCAACTCGTTTGTGTGCAATAGGTGGGGAACGGCCGGACCGACCAAAGTGTCTGATAATCGACGAAATCGACGGAGCACCCGGTAACACCGTCGAATATCTAGTCTGCCTGTTGAAAGGTGAAGCCAAAGCCACCGAGGGCAAGAAAAAGAAGAAAATCGGCTTGTGGCGTCCGATCATCTGCATCTGCAACGACCTGTACGTGCCGGCGCTCCGCACCCTCCGACAGTGCACCATGATCCTGCGCTTCCCCTCCATCAACCGTGAGCGGTTGACCGGTCGACTGAGCGACATCTGCAAGCACTTGGCGGTTCAGGCGGACTCCGCCGTGCTGTATAGCTTGTGCGAGAAATCGGACGACGACATTCGCACCTGCCTGAACAGTCTGCAGTTCGCATCGGTGCCGGGGAAGCGGTTGCACATGCAAGATGTCGCGAAGGCAACGATGGGCTGTAAGGATCAGCGGAAGCAGCTGTTGCAAATCTGGGAGGATATTTTTCGACTGCCGAGCGGCTACAAGGGATCGGATACACGGACCGGGCCGTTGCATACTAAAAGGTAATGGCGTTGGAACAGGTTTCAGATCTGTTGGAAGGCAGACATCTGTAAGCGGATAAAGATTTTGATAGACAGAAAAATAGTAGGCAAATAGAAAAGAATGGCGAAAGGTAGACAGATAGCCGGCAGAGCGACAAACAAGCAGGCAGATAGATGCCGTAAGAAAGTCATCCAGACAGGCAGAGAGCCATCCAGTAATTTACTCAGACAGACAGACACAGACGGGCAGGCAGACAGACAGACAGACAGACACAGACGGGCAGGCAGACAGACAGACAAACAGACACAGACGGGCAGACAGACAGACAGACAGACAGACATACAGACAGACAGACAGACAGACAGGCAGGCAGGCACATATGTAGTACTGGGTATAGACATCTCTTTACAGATATGACCAGCTCAGGTACCTCTATTTTTAGATATAACGAGTATTGATACGACTTTTTTGTTTTTAGCGGGCTTTCACCATCCGATCGGATTGGAACAATCCTAGAAATGGTTCAGCTGGGCGAAATGGAGAAGATTGTCAACGGCCTCTTCGAGAACTACTTGTTGATCCACCACAAGGATCCGTCCCTTCGCACTGCCCACGAATGCGCCGACTGGCGTTCTTACACCGACATCATGGAACGCTGTGTCTACGAAGACCAGAACTGGTTCCTGCTCGGCTACCTGTCATTTTACCCTGTGGCTATTCATCTCCTCCTAGCTGCCCTTGCGACACCCCGTTTCACCTTTCCCACCGCGCAGTACGAAACCTACAAGAAAACCATTGCTAATCAGGAGATCATCAAGGCGCTGCTTAAAGATCTCGCGCCGGCCTTGTTACGGACCTCGAAGTCGGAAAACTTGCCGAGTGAAGTGATCCCTTTTCTGACACATATCATACAACCGCCACTGAAGGCCGTCACGACGCATCTGCTGTCCAATGCGGAGAGGCTAGATTTGAAACGGGTGGTCCATTTGATGATCTCCTACGGGTTGTCGTATCAGGAAGAGAAAACCTTGACGGGGATTCACACGGAGAAGATGGAGCCGCAATTGGATGCCATTGCGTCCTGGCATGGTACAAACGGTTTCATCTGTTTACTCGTTCTAATTTTGCCGCTTTTTGTAGCGCTTTGAGGTTTTGGGTTTGAGTCCAGGTGTTTTCTACGTGCTTAGCGTTTTAGTGATGCCCAGTTTACGGATGTCTGTCTCTTTTCTAGTTGGAGAAACTTTATGTTCGCCCATCTGCTTGCCGTCTCGTCTCTACTCTGGTCTACCTGTCTGTCTGTCTGTCTGTCTGTTTGTCTGTCTGTATTTATCTCTGACTGTATTTATCTCTGACTGTTTGTCTGGTTGTCTGTCAGTCTATCAATTTGTCTGTCTTGTTTGCCTGCCTCGCTGTGGGTTGATCTGTCTGCTTGTTGGCCGGTCTCTCACCTTCACTCATTTGTCTTCCTTCGGATCGGGCTGGTCTGTCTACGCATCTGCTTGTCTACCTATCAATCATTGGATCGGTCAGTCTGCATAATTGTATGTCCATCTTTCTGCGTGTCTATTTGTCTGTCAAACTGTTTGGCTGTCTGTTTTTGTCGTTAAGTCTGGTCCCGTACCGAACAGTCTTCTTTGTGTTTTAGGCGTGAACACCTACCCCGGTATGCCAACCACGGTTCGAGCGATGGTGTCGAAGGAGGTGCAGCAGCAACGCATCAACGTAAACGCGCGGATGGAGGGCACGAAGAGTGGCGGTCATGATGGCGAACCGGCGAATATGGAGGTGGATATAACACAGGATGCTCCTGCTCCTGCTCTTCCTGCTGGTGTAGCGTCGAAAGCTAATCCTTCCACCACGACGAGGGCTCAGGCGAATTCGAACAACACCGCGAAGCTTCAGGTGTGGTCCGTGTACGACTGCTACCGCAAGAACAGCCCCGCGACCGCACCGAAAGCAGGCGGGTCCAGTAAGGCACGCAAGATTTGGTTCCGCTACAAGGAGGGCTACAGCAACGCCGTGTGTCGAGACATCAAAGTCAAGGACCTTTT
>LRSR01012838.1:0-34367 GCA_001579985.1 Hypsibius dujardini | reverse complement strand
GCCTGACGCAGTTTTAATGTTAATTTTTTAATTTTGCTAAATTAACCCTAAATCCGATCAAGTTAAATCAATCTCCTATTCTATCCTAAAACATCTTCATCTAAACTTTAAATCCCTATAGTACATACCGTTTAAACCTTGTGGTCTAGTAAAAAAAATGTTTTGTGTTTGTTACAAATTATTATATCAGAATATAAAAATTCCGCGTTAATTGGACAAATATGTAGCAAGTACTCCTAATTTCAGCACTTGAAAAAAATCCGGTTTAGACCAAACCCGATGCATATCTGAATATCAGCTTGAAATGCTGTTGCAAGTGTTGAAAAAATTAACTGGCGTATAAACTGGATCTGGCATCTTTCAGGCACTGTTCTGCTCCACACATTTGGAGCGCCTGCTACTGCGGACAAGAAATCTATTTTCAATCATTAAGCCTAACACCCCACGAGTGTGCGTAAAACCTAGCCAACTAGCCATTAGACTGAATATTTTAGAGTAAGTATATTTGCAGTTGATAGTATATAGGAAAGTTATGAAAGGGAAGGAAGTCGAAGAAGTGATTGAGACTACAGTGAAGCATTCTCTTATGTAGTATAGAATTATCAATAGACCAGGATGGACGTGATAATTTCTGCCGACAAAGCGGGATTTTGTACGTTGCAGTATAGTGGAAGTCTTCATATTTTGCCTACGTCAAAGGCGCGTTTGTATTCCGTGCCTTGTTTCGGAACAGTTTCGCTATGGGGCAAACGTGTTCAAACGCGCCTGTGACGTACACAAAATATGAGAATTTTTGCAATAGCTGAGTAAGTACATTACATTCTGAAGGAATAGATAGTATAGGAAGGAGAGCTATTAACTGACTAGTGCCGCGAAGACAGAAAGGGGATGGAAACGAAAAGAACCGCGACCGCGACCGCCCGCACAGATAGCTCTTGAAAAAGGGCAACAGGAGCCGAGTCGAGAGGAAGGACTGCCGGAGTATAGATGAAGGTGGAGATAGTGGGTAGTTGATTGTATGGAGGCGGGAGTTGAAGAGCCAACTAGGCTGCATCAGCTTCAGCTTTGGACGGCGCGGGCGAGTCAGGCAGACTGATGTCACTCAGGGTGGATGATGTACCGCGAGGAATCCTTTACACAATGCAAAAAAAACTTGTTCGAACTGGAAACAAGTCTATGCAGCGGACACGGTGGACGCCGCCGGAGTGACGTGTAACGCAGCATCCACAATCGAGGAGAACTGGCGATAGTATTACTCCGGAAATTTCCTGAAATGAAATGCAAAATACCCGAAGGACTTGTTTCAACGGCGATCCTCCAGATGAATGACGAAATGTGCTGCAGGCGGGGATGTAGACGATTCCATCAAAACTGTCGCCGGAATCGCTGGCTCGCAACCCTCATATGCAGAAAATCCAAAGCGCCGAGGTAGATCATGCAGGAGCAGTCGCAGCTGGTGGTTGATAGTCCGGCAACGCCATTAAATCCAAAAATAACTCCAAACATGAGAAAAATTAGAAATTTTTCCAAAAAAATTGGACGGCAATGAGGAATTACATAAGGGGCCGAACGGGATGGAGAAACCGCATAAGTCGTCTGAGTAGCAACCACTTTCTGAACCGGGTAAAAAACCTTTTTACGGGCTTTCCGTAGACGCAACTGCAAGCGTGCTATGTCTCCTGCGTCCTTTTTTAAAGTTTGCCGCACGTCTTCCATAGTTCGATCTTTTGATGGCTTTTTAGTTCACTAATGCGAAGTACAGTTTGTGTTTCATATTCCTTTGTCATTTTTTCGATGTAATTTTTTTGCTCAATATGAATATGAAAAGAACCCAATAATTTTCAAACCGAAAAGAAATTCACTAATTCTTGATACGAATTAAAGTCCTGCTTTCAGCATTTGTCAAGTTTTGTCTTGGCATGAAAAACGCCATGCAACGGATATCTATGGGCGTGTCTTCATGATCAATATTCTCCACCAAGCGTCCATTAACACACGTATCAGAGTGTTCGATCAAATAGAAGATACCACGGGACCCTGTAAGTGATTCAGTTTTGCTGGACACAATACGTCCGAGCATTTCTACGGAAGCCTGAAGGATCGGACATGCATCATTCCTATGAATTTCAACGGAGATCTTCAATTTTCTGTTTCAAATCCGCAGCAAATAAGTGCATCGTTGAAATGGGCATCATAATGTTCACAGCAAAGACGGGCTCGAGATAAACAAAGGCATGTAAAACGGCGAATGATCACAAAACATGATCCTGCTAGGTATGTTACAATCCGTTTAACAAAAGCAGAGTTCAGGTGTGATTTTTACACCTGATCATTTGAAATTAAAAATTTTGCGCAAATTAGATTTGAAACCAGAAGACCCATTTAATGGGTGATTCGTCTAGAAAATTAGTTCTAAACGTTCCGCAATTGGAAAGGCGGCTAATTATGTGACTGTATGCCTTGCTATCATGGAATTTAAATTGGAGCAGCAAGGTGTCGTCAAGCCTGTTAAAATGTTGGACAACCAAAACCTGCCTTTTGCGTGTCGAAAGTCGAAAAACTGGTTTTTCGGCCGGATCTTTCCTCTATCCTACGAATTCAGCATATGCTCGGACTATCTTTCAGCACAGTCGTAGTCGAGCTTATCAGCAGACAAATCTAGATTACCGACGACTGAAAGTTCAGATTTCCCGTCAGACATGATATTCCGGTTTAATAATGCCAAAAATTGAGCAGATAATCACTATAGCTTAGCTGTGTTAATAAGGCAGTCGGGTGGTTGGGTAGTTCGTTTTGGTCGAGGCACTGCCGGAGTACAGTCGAAGTCTTCGTTATCCGACTGTTATTAAAGTTGCAATGGCGATTTGGCGGCTGGTCACTTTTTTTATACCCCTGACTTCTTGTGTAGCTAACCTTCATCTGTAACTGCCTGGGGGAGTTTGATATTTTCCTCGTCACCACTCTCCACTTCTCTCTCGTGATGAGAGTATTAGTCTCCCCATATGCATTACATACGGTTTCCGATGGCCACTCAATGTTTTTATCAGGTAGTTGACCGGACTGGTCTGCGCAATGACGCGCATCGATTCTTTCCATTTGCGAGTCAGCTTCGAAATCATTCCAACCGCCGTAACGGACGTTCATTCCAGTAAAAGGTCGCTTACCTTAAAAACAGAAATTGACCGTTTGTCATTAAAACAATAAGCTTCTTTGTCGTGCGTTTCATTAATCTTTTCTGAGGCAAATTGACGTGCTTTTATAAGCCATTTTTGAATGTGATGTACGTATTTCGAAACGTTGTTCACTGCTCCCAAGCCGTCGTATTGTAAAATTAAGTCTAGTGGTTGCGCGGGAGGTCGTCCGTAAACTAGTTCAAAAAAGGCTGTATCCGGTCGTTTCAGATTTTGCTGTATTCATGGCCCATCTGACTTAAGGCAAAAAGAGATCCCAATCTTTGCCATGAGCAGACGTATAATGAGAAAGACTGTTTACGCAGCTTTTCAAACTTCGCTCAGCCATGCCATCGGTTTGGGGGTCGTACGACGAGGTAAAAAGATGTTTCACGCCTAAAAGCTGAAACACATTCTTCATCAAAAATTTTTTAAAATGACTGCCCCTCTCAGTGAGGCATTGTTCCATCATTGCATGTTGCAAAACTACCTGATTAACAACAAACTGGGCTGCGGTCGACGCCGTAGCTGCCGGAACTGGTTTGGCCTTAATGAATTTAGTAAACGAACAGACACCTAATAAAATATACTGGTTTCGCCGCTGCGTCTTTAAAAATGGCCCACAGAAATCAAAATGAATTTTTAGAAACGGACCTTTTTTTGCAAAGCCTGCAAGAATCTGCCGGGTTTTCGCATTGGGTTGTTTTTATGCTGACATGTCTCGCAGTTCGCAACCCAACGCGCCACTTGTTAATTACCGCCTGGTATATAGTACCTGTCGTGAATCCGAGCCTATGTGCGAGAGACCGCCATGTGCCCCCCACATAACGAGTCATGTGCCTCCTGCAACACCATTTTTATCAACGACTTAGGAATGATCAATAAAAGAACAGCTCTTCCATCTTTAACAACTTTCCGATATAGTATTTCATCTTTCTAAATGTAAAATAGCGGTTTTTGTTTCTGTTGACTGTCAATACATTGTGATTTCAAAATTTCGATTAAAAGTTTACAAAACAATTCATTCTGTTGATGCGTCTTTACATCAATACTAACATTAATCATACAAGAAATTTTATGCTATTTTCGGATGGTCCATTTGCAATGTATCTTGACAATGCATCTGCCACAACATTAAACCGACCTGGCCTATATATAGCCCTGAAGTCATAGGGACTTAACCGCAGGACCCATCGTGCCAAATGGCCTGTTGGGTTTGTTTTAGCAGTGTAGCAATGGCCATATGATCAGTGTGCAGTTTATACGGAAAACTAAAAACATAAAAATGAAATTTCTCAAATGCAAACACAACAGCTAACAGTTCCAATTCCGTATTCCATAATTTGTTTGGCATTTCTTTGTTGCCTTAGCAGCAAATGCAATGACTCGTTCGTGTGCGCCGTCTCTCTGAGTAAAAACCGCAACCAACCCGTCTGCACTTGCATCTGTGGCCAGTTCGACCGGTTGGCTTGAGTCGTAATGTGCCAGAATGGGTGCAGTTGTACGCTTTGTTTTGAGAGTTTTGAAAGCGGATTGCTGTGCTGTCCGCCAAATAAATGGCAAATCCTTACGGGTCAGCGCTGTCAAGGGTCCGGCGGTGGTAACATAATCATAGATGCATCTTCTGTATTAACTTGTCATGCCCAAAAAACAGCAAACAGATTTTAGAGTTCTCGGTTTTTGGAAGTTTTGCACAGCATAAACTTTACTATTACCAGGAGCAATTCAAAAGCTGACGCTTGGTGACCTAAAAATTTACGGATTCACACCCAATTTCGCATTTTTTTAATTTATTTTTAAACCATACTTGGCCAGCCTGTTTAGTACTATGTCCAAATGAATCATGTGTATTTCCTACGTGTCGGAATGTATAATAAAATCATCAATAAATGGGAGAACAAAATTCCCCTTAATGTCCTTGAAAACTTAGTCGATAACTTTTACAAATGTAACTGGAGCATTGCATAAGCCAAAAGACATACGCTCAAAGCGATACATACCGCGTCTACATACCAAGAACAAAAAAGGGGTTTTGTTTTTGTCCTCTTCTGCTATTTCAATATTAAAGTATCCGCATTACAAATTGAGAATTGTAAAAAACTTACTACAATGCATTGAATCAAACAAAACCTGAATATTTCCTGTTGGATACATATCTTTTTGAGTACACGCATTAAGGGAACGAAAATCAATTGCTATGCGTTTGTTCCATCCTTTTTGGGACCACAACACAGTTGCTCGTCCATTCACCATCACAAGGTGAATCACTCCCATTTCTAACATTTCCTGCTCGTTTGTTTATTTCAAATTGTTGCGCCGGACTGAAGGTTTGCAAAGGCTGCTTAAACGGTCAGTGACTAAGACGGTTTGTTCTGGTAGTGAGCGCTCCTTTGTTTTGGATCCATACCCGCACTATCTCGTTCTTTTGTTCCTCCGTAAGCTGACTACCCATAGGTATCTCTCCCTTAACAATATTGCGCCCCATCTCGCCTGGAACCCAAAGTTTATCCACGTTGCTACATTAGGAAGCCACATCTTTTCTTTATCATCCGCTTCGTCTAATTCATGTCCCCCATCCAACTCCGTCAACTCAAAAATACAGTCGTTCTGCACCATTAGTTCCGATTGGGCCGGCGTTTCGTCGCAAGTGGGCGTGCCGTTCTCCATTTCAATTTTCACCTCCCCGCTTTCATTTGCCATAAAATTCACCTGTGGAATTACGGCGCAATTTGTTGCTTACCACTTGGTATTTTCCTTAGAATTGATAAGCAAATTGTTTTAAAAGTCCCACAAAAACGGGGTATTTTTTTAAAAATCCACTTCCAGCAACAATTCAAAACCAAAATCCTTCACTACGGCACAAATCCCACTGTATCTCCCGAAAGAACACAAACAATAGACCCCTCCCATTTTTCGGTTTTTATACCACGACTTTCTGAGCAAGACTGAGATACACAGCTAAGTTCATTACCATTATCTACTACTGCGGTTACCACTTCATCATTCAATAATACGCAACACGTTACCGCCCCAGTAAACCAACTACTTCGATGGGCTTTAAATCCGTACTGCAGCTGCACGGTGTGAGTTTAAATTATAAGTAAATTGCCTACCCATTTGTCGGGCTTGCTGGGTATTGTGTACGGTTTGAGTTCCGTTAGTCACCGCTTCCGTATATGTGTGAGGTGATGAGTTATCCCGTACTGCTTCGTATTGCACTGGTTCATTTGTCTGTGGTTGACTATTTCGATACGCATCACTTTGTACAGTGTAATTTGGTTTCTGTGGCGGACCACCCCTATTACGACCGAAATTCTGCCACGTATTCTGCTGATTTGTCCGAAACATACAGGCCCTTGCTATATGTTGGGCCACGCCCAACAAGTCTTCATATTCAATCATTACAGCTATTAAACTCACTAGTACCTGACTTGGTTAGTAAGTCTATCTACCTTATTAACCCTATTCTGCTGCTACAGCCAATTACTTGTATGTAATTGTGATGAATGTGCTATTTATTACCATTTCTATAGTTAACACTTTACTATATAATCATACGTTTTATTAGTTTTAGCGGAGATATATTTTCTTCTTTCCTTTCTTCCAGTTTTCTTCCCTACCTTTTCCTACAGTCAGTCTAATAAGATTGTTACCTACCAAACTTCCTGTTGGTAGACCTAACAATTGGTTCCGAATAGCAGTGGCGACTAGATAAGGAAGTGCACGCCCTGTCTAGCTCGTGGAGTGACCTTTAGCAGCGATCGCACCAGTTTTTCGAAGTCTCCCGTATTCCTCACCGTTTGAAGGTACGAGTACTGTTATATACCGCGACGAGAAGGCGGCCAGTTCGCTTTACGGAGTGTCTGGTTGGGCTCGAGAGTTGGTTGTAACTACTGCTCATTGCTTTTGACGGGTGGCGTTAACAGTGTACCAAGAGATTTCTGGAGGTAAATTATTGCAAGGGGAAGAAGGGACGTCATCCCAGAATGCCAAGTGACAACGAAACGGATAGTGGAAGCAGCGGAAACGGCGGAGGCGCACAGCAGCGGCAACTGCAGCGTCCTGCACCGTCATTGGCATCAACTTCAACGGCCGCTACAACCCAGGGGGGAGTCACGGTCAAGACAATCGCAGACGCGGTGGTTACCCAGCAAAGTCAGATGGCAATTAGGGGACCAGTCGCAATGCCGAAATTCGGGAACAAGGATACCGAAGAAATCGGAATGTTTCTCCGACGCTACGAAATGGCAGGACATGCCCAAAAATGGACGGATGAGAATCTGCTGGCAATGCTGCCACTCTCCCTGGAGGAAGGAAGTGGAGCAGAGTACTGGTATGTACGGACCGTCATTCCAGGGACCTGGGCCGAGTTGAAAGACCTCATGTTGAAAAACTTTCGCCCACCAACCTTTTTGGAGTACCAACAAAAAGCATTGGCGAGACGGGTCATGAAAGATACTGAGTCAATCAACACCTACTTCGAAGAGGTGATGAAGCTTTACGATGTTCTTGAAAGCTTGGGAAAAGCATTTACCGACTTGGAAAAAGCGGATAAACTAACTAGCGGACTTCACGGCAACCTGTTTCGTGACGTGACCATGATGGCTCCGACAACACCTCAAGATTTTCTGATCAAGTCCGGAAAAGCCATTGACATGGAAATCCGTGTGCAAAAGAAACCGCACAGCTCGCGAGTAGAAATTTTGCCAAACGCTATTATCGACCCGGTCAGTCTGCACGGTGAGCAGCGACAGAACCGTGGAAACTATCGCGGAAATCACTTTGACCCGAATTACCAAGAAACGAAGGGGCGCTCTGGGCAACACAACGGTGGAGAAAGATTTCGCGTCTACGACGACAGATTTCCATCTTTTCAGCCGGAGAGTTACAAGCCGAAATCAGGCTGGAAAAGTGACCGCCAGCAAAACAGATATGAGGGACAAAGAAATGGATACGGACCGAACGATCGTAAGCGGCATGACCAGTGGCAGGCGCCGAGAGGTCATGGCCGAGAAGTCTGGCCGAAACAAAATTTTAACAGAGAAAACGGTGGCGGGCGATTCCAAAATGGACCGCAGTTTCAAGGACATAGGAACGGGCAGCAGTATGCGAATCAACAGGGCAGAAACCAGTGGCAACGCGGATCCGGAGACAATAACCAACCGCCGGGAGGCCAACCACAACAGGTTCCACGCAGAAACATGGGGGCGCCACAGGAGCCGCGAAAAGCCCCAGCCTGTTACAATTGTGGGGGACCGCATTTTAAAACACAGTGCACTCAACCAACAGTGGGAGGACCTTGGTCACGTAACGTTCCCTGAACATCTACATTCTTTGGAGCTGGTGTTTATGCGGCTACGAGAAGCAAATCTAACACTACAAATAACTGAGTGCCGGTTTGCAATGCCGTCAGTGAAGTTACTGGGATTCATTTTGTCGCAAGAAGGAATCTCACAAGACCCGGAAAAGACAAGAGCGATCAAAGAGTATCCCACACCAACAACAGCAACAGCAGTTCGTGCATTTTACGGACTAGCTTCATTCTACCGCATGTACATTCCAAAGTTTGCGGAGATTTCCAAACCCCTGACGCTACTCTACGCTGGAAAGGAGATCAAGAAGAATTCCAAAATCACCTGGGGGCCAGACCAGCAGAAGGCTTTCGAGACTTTGAAGGAGACTCACTACTTTTCCGTGTTTGGCCTACTTCCAAGATGAATTGGAAACATTCGTACACTGTGATGCAAGCAGCGTCGCATGTGGAGCAGTCCTCGCACAGAAACACGGAAAGTACCTTCGACCGGTAGCATTTGCTAGCCGAGCGTGGGTCGGACCAGAAAAGAATTTATCTACGGTGGAAAAAGAGGCACTTTGCATCGTGTGGATTTCGGTGAAATGGCGCTCCTACTTGGTTTACCGGGAAGTGACCATAGTGACGGACCAGAAGTCACTGACCTGGCTCTTTTCGCTGAAGACACCAAACGAGAAGCTAACACGGTAGGCAATTCTGCTTAGTCAATTCCGTTTCAAAATTGTTCATAAAAGCGGAGTACTCAACCGGGATGCCGACGCGCTCAGCCGTTACGCCGTGGGGGAGAACCCGTCGGACTCGAAGAATGTCATCAACGCAGAAATGATGACCCTCGCGGAAATTGATATGCGAGTGGAACAGCTGAGCGACAAATTTTGTGGCGACTTGATTAGTTTCTTGGAAGGAAACACACAGAACCCTTCCGACAGATTCAAGCGTCTGAGCACGGGATTTTACGTAGATGACGGGGTACTATATTATCGGGTGAAAGAGGAAGGATGGAACAGAGAGTTGTTGGTCCTACCTCAATCTCAATGGCTGGAGGTTTGCGCCAATATACATGACCACAAAGCATGCATGGCTCATCTGGGATACAAGAAATGCCTGGACGTATTGAGCACACGATTTTATTTCAAAAACATGGCGAAGTTCCTGCGGAAATTCATCAGCTCATGCGTGGTGTGCCAAACCCGGAACCCTATGGCAAGCACCAAGCTGGGAAAACTGCAAACAATTCCAATACCAGCACGAGCTTTCAGCACGGTGGTGTGCGACACGGTCGGTCCACTAAACCGGACAAGCTCGGGCGGCTACAAATATCTTTTGACAGCATGTTGCAAACTCACATCATTCATCATTGCCAAACCAGTGAAAAATCACACCTCATTGGAGTTCGCAAAGTTTTTACTCTACGACGTCATCCTACGATACGGTTTCATTCGAATCTTTCGGAGCGACAGAGGCACGGAAATGGAAGGGGTGGTCAAAGAGCTACTGAAGCTACTGGAAGTCAAACACTTGAAAGGAAGTGGCTATCGACCGCAGACAACCGGAAAAATTGAGACACAACATCGCAGCCTGGGGCGGATATTTGCCAAGTTGTGCAGTGAGAACCAGAAAGACTGGAACCTGGCTGTACCATTTGCCTGTTTTGCAATGAACGCAGCGAAACATGCAGTGACTGGAGTGAGCCCATATCAAGCGGTTTATGGGGTGCCGTGCTTGTTCCAATTCGACATGGCATACCCAGTGCGCGAGCAACTGGACCCATTCATCATGGATACGGCAGACCGCATTGCGAACATCCAAGCCTTCATCAAGTACAATATAGCGGAAAACAAGCGGTATTCGGAAGCACTGGTCAACGAAACGCGAAAGCCGGTGACTCTGAAGGTGGGGGACAATTGCCTATTATTCTCACCGATGCGAAAAGCGGACCAGACGGCAAAACTGACTCATTTTTTCACGGGACCTTACGAGGTGCTGGAGCAGACCAGTCCCGTGAATTTCCGAATTTCGTACAACCGCCCCGGAGAGACAAAGGGGACAATTATCAATGTGGCGAGGCTGAAGCAGTGGCACGACCGACAAAGGTTGGAACAGGAAGTAGCCGAATCTTCAGACCAAGAAAGCGCGGAGATTACACAAAGAACGGTTACCTTCAATGACCCGGAAGTTTCGGAAGAAACGGTCGAATCGGACCCACAATCACTAATCCGAAAAGAATTGCCAGCGAGCTTAAAACCGAAGGAGGTGGCAAAGTGTACTTTTTGCAACAAGCCAGTTATAGGGCCATGCACAAAAGGTACCATCATCGGCGGAAAGCCAAAAATGAAACACGCCAATGAGTTTGATGGTAGGTTCTGTGCAGCGCGTCGGTGGACCGAAGTGGCACAGAACAGTGAATCAACGGAGGAAGAATACTTCATCCCGGACGGACGGAAGGTTACAACAATCAACGAACTCCAGCCTCCGCAGGAACCGGCCACCAAAAGGGCGAGTGTACCAGTCGTGGGAGAACAAAGGGAACGTGAGAACAGCCTGGAGATTCCTGTGCAGCAGCCACGCCGAACAACACTTCAAACAACACCTATAACAAACAACACCAGACCAGCAAGGAAACAACGTCTGAAGGTGGAAGTCTCGGAATCGGGGGAAGAGCAAGGAGAAGCGGAACAAGCGGAGGAGGAGTATGCAGTGCGGAAATCAGGGAGGCAAAGGAATCAAACGAAGCGGTATGGATTCACAAATTTGATCAGCAAGCTGCCATTATGGGTAGTGGCAGTTTTTATGATCATCATGATTCCGGAAATCCACGCCATCGAAGCACAGGGATGCCAGTGTAAGAACAAAAAACTACTCGGATCACTGGATCTCAGCAAGTACACTCAGTGCGAGAAAGTGGCAGACAAACCGTCCCCTCGAAAAGTCACCTACGAAGTTTTCGCCATGAAAAAGGCGTCAGTATTTTTTCCGGCTACACTGTGCAAGGCCACTGTGCAGTCTATCACGGTGACAAAATTTTTTTGGGGAAGCACGGACTCAGTTCCTTCCAGCTCTTTCCGAGACTTGAACCCCGATGAGTGTCAAAGAATGTATCAATCGCTGAACTGTTTTTCCAATCAAATGCGCAGAGTGCCAGGAACAAATGCGCTTGCTTTTACGGAACAGCCAGAAGCAGTCAGCAGCTGGTTAACAACCACCACAACGACAACAATCAACTGTTTTGTTGAACCCACGAAACTCACTCAGCAGGAAACAGGAGGAGACATCATTGGTATTGCTGGCGCTCTGGGGACAAAGAAAGAAGTGGGACATGCCTCCAAGGGCGGAATGACCTTTATCTGGCAAACAGATGCCAGTGATTAGAAGAAGCCGTGCGACTACGAATCGATTACGAAAAACGATGGTTACCTGTACGATCTGGAGAACAAACGACTCAGAGTGCGAGACCCGGTACGCCAGGTTGATTTCATACTGGACGCCCAGCCCGCGGATATTGATTGCAACTTCACAACGAAAGTATGGCACGTGCGGGGCGGATTCACTGACGTACTGCTCAGTTTAGCCGTGGAAAACACGACGGTTATCGAGAACGAACTGTCAGAAGCCCAACGGTACAAACGAAGTGTAGAAGAACGACAAGTGGAGAGACCACAATTCATCGAAATACTTTCCCCATCAGAATTGGCAGTGGAAGCGGCGAGGCGCCAAGCATTACGAGTCGAAGTGGAGGAAATCCAAACAATGCAACCCAATTCGAGGGCGGAAGGCCCGTCCACGCGGCGACGAAGGAGCCGGACAACTACACCTTCAATTTTTATAAGGGAGAAACCACACAGGAACGCAATGGTTGAGTCCGAGAGCGCCACGTTTGAGGCAGAAGCCACGACGGTAGACGCAACCATCGAACTAGAAGGGGAAGGTATTTCAACCATGCCCGAAAGGTCAAGTCCCGCGGACGCAACACTCACAGAAATCGCACAGCTGATAACAGAACGCACGCCAACGGAAGCAGACCTGCTGCAAAACGAACAAGAAGAGAACCGAATCTTGTTTGAGCAGGAAGAGACGAGGCGCAGAGACAATGAAGAACGACTGCGGATCCGATTGGCCGACGAGGAACGTCGACAACAGTTAGTGCTACAGGAACAACGTCGCCGTTCGAATGCAATATTTCAGCAGGAGGTGAACGACTTTGAGCAGCAACGATTACAACAAAATCGCAATTATGCAAATCAACTCCGGAGGGAAGAGCTAACACGGCAGGAGACCGCACGGAGGAGACAAACAAGCACACGACCTGCACCAGTACGTAGACCAAACCCAAATTGGGTGCCGCCAGGAGCGTATGTTCTGCAACAACAAGCGGAAACCATAGACAAACCAAAACAAAAATTGGGGGTCTCAAACCACACTTCGGAATTCCTCGCGCGTATGACACTCAGTGACATCAAAGCAAAATACGCAAGGACAAAAGAGATTCCTATGGAGCTCATGCTGAGTCACCAACAGTACGTTAGCGACCATCAAATTATGATTTCTAATCTTCTAAGCGAAGAGATTCATCAACTGGATTGTCAGACACGGCAAAATCGGGCGGCCCTAATCAACGTTCTCGCGAAACAGTCAGGTGTCCGCGCAGCTCAACTAATTGGTTTTGACCAGTGTCACAGCTTGGTCGCACATGGAGCAATGGCCCTTATATATCAGTGCGAGGCAGTGAACGTTACGGTCGGAGCAAAACGAACGGAGTGCGGAATGGAACCGACGGTGGGAAATGGATCTCTCAGTCTGGACGGATACACCATAACCCGTAACTTCATTCCATGCTTACATGACGGACATTTTACGCAAATTGGGGAGAAAACATTTGAATACGACAGCCAACGACAAGACTGGAGAGAGGCACGAGAAACGATTCAAGTCTCCCATGATCATCTTGTGGCCACATTCGACATCACGGAAGATCGAACTGCGGAAGGGATCGACAACTTTCACGAGAAAAGCGATAACAGTTTCCTAGATTTGTTTGGAGAATTGTCGGCCGTCATGCAGACGTCGGGTCAATCTTCCTTGACTGAGGCTATACGGGGAAGCAATAAGGACGTGGCTCAAAAGAACAACGTACCGGACGTTATCGGGGGAATAGAAGAAGTATTCACTGGATGGAGAACATTTTTCATTTCAATCTTATTTTTTGTGGGTTGCGCGTTGAGCATTCTCGTTACATGTAAAATCTGTGGACCAAAGCGGATACTGGCGGCCATCTGTCCGAAGCGTCGCAAACCAAACAAAAAAGAGCCTGACACAAAAGCCATCTACAGCGTTCGAAACGGAGTACCACGGCTCCGGCTGCCAGCGTTGGAGAACGGCGAACGAAGGCACAGCAAACCGGAAGAGGTGCCTCTAACAGATATGGAGGTCAAAGATATGGCGACAGAGCATCCATACGGGTTAAACATCATCCCCTGAATTTTGGCGGAACTGAGAGAGGAATCCATCGTTTTGGCGCTAACCACACTAACTCTCTTGGTTCCAGTTGGATCAGCGGAGACGGCGCAAAGTCAAGTATATACACTATCTGTTCAAAGTCAATATAATCACGCAAGTCAGTCATGCACCTGTACCTATGTTTACGCACCGCCCCCATGCGTCCTGAGGGGAGACAACACAGGGATGCCAATTACGAGGAGGACCCGAACGGATGGGGAAGTAGAAGGCACCACAACGCCACTGGTGATTTCTAAGGAATCAATACTTAACAGCAACAGGATCCCGTGGAAAGCAGTTGTGACTCAATTGGTTGACAGTCTGGAAAAAGTGCGACGTACCAAAACTACTGCTCAACGCCAGCTTTAGTCAACGGTCCTATCCTCATGCTTAAATGCATCGAGTACTATTTGATGGCTGACCCAAGCAGTATCGCAAAACTAGATGAATTTGGCCTCTCTCTAGATGTAGATGGCCTCTCTCTAGATGTTTTCGCTCACCGGAATTTCCACAACCGTCAGTGACCGACGTCGAGATGGATATAGCTTTCCGAAGACGGCATGCGCAAACGGTATACGAACGGAACGCGATGACGGCATCACCGGAGGACCTGGCTGAGTACGACATCGAAGACCAAACCAGTACGGCTTCTAACAATGCAGGTGTCCGCTAGACGGAAATGAAAAGAATCTAATATTAAAAACAGCATCAATCGTATTTACTCAATATTTATTCACCAAAATATTTGCATCCTACCCGATTTTACGCGTCGGTGATCATGGGAGATGCAGACACCCCAGAGCCTTGGAGAACTAATCAACTAACCCAGAAAGGACCACAGAGGTTGCCAATCATCACCCTGCGATGGAGCTGTATCCACCAGCAGTTGGAGGACAGTCACTTGCACAGAGACCAGAGGATGTTCGATCGCACGTGCTAATAACGCCCATCCACCGCACCTTTGTCGAACCGGAGTGACTCGGGTTATAGGTTTCGCTTGGACGGGTTCACGACAGGGATCTAGCAACATAGTCTTCAGCACACGAATGAGTGGGCAACATAGGGACAACGACTAGGAAAGAGACCGGTCCACAGCAAGACACCTGGAGAGGGTGAACCGAGCCACCATTTTAAGTCTTGAGCGAGGGTCTAGCCGAACAAAACAACTGACGGTCGGACGGATGGACCGACCGACGGACGGTCGGGCGGACGGACCGTCGAAAAAAATGGCGGACGGACCGTCGAAAAGAATGGCGGACGGACCGTCGAAGAAAAACGACGGACGGACCGACAGAAGGACCGTCGAAAAGAATGACGGACAGGCCTTCGAAGAAAAAGGCGGAAGGACCGACAGACGCATTGTCGAAAAGAATGGCGGACGGACCGTCGAAGAAAAACGACGGACGAACCGACAGACGGATCGTCAAAAAGAATGACGGACATACCAACGGACCTTCAAAAAGAATGACGGACATACCAACGGATGGATCGCCGAAGAAACCGACGGACAGCCACTGGGAAATCGGCCAGAAGCAAATGGCGCAGCAGAAAACTGCACCGTCTGAGCCGGTAATAAAAAAAAAATAAAAAAAAGAGAAGGAACTTAAGACGCATTCGCGAGATACGTGCTTTTATAAAGCACCAACCCGGAAATACGCGGCGGTGGATGTAAATCGACACGGGGTGTTACGTCACCCTGAGGTTATGACAGCACAACCGGATGCAAGCAGTGGACGCACACAACTCTGAAGACGAGCGGGGGAAGTGCCACTTTAGCGGCGAACTTAACTGATACTAAAGAACACGATGAAACGCAAAGGGATATTACGTCTGCACGGCACTCGGACGAACAACAACGGCACAGAGGGTACGCTTAATTTCAAGTGGGAGATACGCTTGACAGAGTGTAGACACAAATGCGGCGGACTCAACAAGTCCGAACATGCGAATGCGGTCAAACAAACAACTTCAAATGGTCCAACATTTGAAGTAGCACGTCCGCAACGGACGCACATAAAAGGCGAAGTTCCGGCGAGGAACCGTCAGTAGAGTTTTTTTTCTGTTTTTTGCTGCAATTCATGCCGCGATATCCTCAGTTGGGTGACGAGGGACCGATCTAGGGGTGAGGAAATGGATGGTTCCGCCTCCACATCTCCAAACACAGAGGCGGTGATCACTCTAGTCGAGTCATCATCCACCAATGTTTCACCACCGGCTCCAACACAGACAAGCGGCACTACATTCAGCATGGGGAGGTTGACACAAGAGGGCGGTGTGGCGGCTACGTTTACCAATCCAATGGATCTGCAAGCATTGGAGGGCGCGGGTCCTACGCGAAGCACGGCAGGAACATATACCGTGACCTTTCCCTCCCTGGTGGTAAACGAGGGTCAGGAAGACAGATTCCGACGCCGCGTCGAAAGAGCACTTCCGGCGGGTTACACCATCACGGACGAGGCGTCCGTGATACTATTTCAGGCGACACGAGCGCTGTTTCGCACCATGGTGGGCGACTTCAGTAACAGCTCACTGGAGTTAGTGATTGGAGATGGCCCGGAAATCCTCCCGCCCACTCGACCCAACACGTCCACCTCGATGGATAGGACTGGAGGCCCTCTTCGGACACCGGCACGGAAAGGACGCAAGGATCCGACGTCACCCAAAAAGAGACCGCAGTAACCCAGCACGCGAGGCCGGTGGTTTTCCGGTGGAGGGCAATTGTTGGGCCACGCCCAACAAGTCTTCATATTCAATCATTACAGCTATTAAACTCACTAGTACCTGACTTGGTTAGTAAGTCTATCTACCTTATTAACCCTATTCTGCTGCTACAGCCAATTACTTGTATGTAATTGTGATGAATGTGCTATTTACTACCATTTCTATAGTTAACACTTTACTATATAATCATACGTTTTATTAGTTTTAGCGGAGATATATTTTCTTCTTTCCTTTCTTCCAGTTTTCTTCCCTACCTTTTCCTACAGTCAGTCTAATAAACTTGTTACCTACCAAACTTCCTGTTGGTAGACCTAACATATATGCCTCGTCTATTTGCATTCATAATTTTGCTGCTGCCCATCCTGCGTTATGGATCTATTAGGCGATAGTGTACAATAATTATTCTGTCGGTAAGGCCCTTCTTTGCGGTCATTACTGGCCATCTGCTGACCAAGTAAGAGAAATAACCGCCAAATCTGTTGTCTGACCTTTTCAAGCTCGGCTGTCTGATTGGCCTCTTACCATTTCTATCCTCGTGTGGCTGGCCACTGAAGGTCGATGGATCTTTCAAATTCACATGGATATTTTGGGGTATTGCCGGTAGGTTTTGCTGTAAGCCAACAACTAAAGCAGCTACCCCAGCCGCGTCAAGTACTGGGATAGGCACAGGAACAGCCATCACGGCAGCCTGTACTTCGTCATGCAAGTTTCCTTGTTCAGGTTCTAAGACGTTGTCGAGTTCTTGTGAATTCTTGTCTTCGGAATTTTTAAGATCCTGTACAGCGTTTTCGACTCCCGATGGCAATATCATTGAAATTTCCGGACTGTCCTCTGGTTTAATCTGTTGAAACGGTACGACCGGTTCAACAGGGTGATTCGATACTCAATTCGCTTCCGCAATTTGTCAATCACTCTCCTCAGCGATATCGAAAATCGTAATATTCGAAAGATTCCGATAACTCTTTGTTCTCCTAAATGACTGCTCATCTGCCACTGTAGATTCATATCGCAATTATTTACCGCTAACTGCAATTGAAAGTAGCTCTGAGTTCACTGAATGTCCCTATAAAAGGAATAGACTCACCCGTACCGTCACAGTTCCACTAGTTATGACAAGTAAATTTTCGGTACTCGGACTCCAATTGTAGCGCCCACACACGTCAACCTCAATAACTTTATCACAACCAGACGAAGGCCAGAACTGGACGTATCTACACATTACAGTACTATATATAGAGTATGTCAAGAAGCCGAAGGCTTCTTTAGCGTAGAAAATAAATAGAACAAAAATCAACGCTTTGAAACTGGAACAAAAAATAACATTTTACCCGCGACAATAATGAAACAAAGTAACCGTCCTTTTTATTTAAATAATATAAATATTAAACTAAATATTAAGTCAACTAAAATATCAAGGGAGATTAGGTTTTATCAATGCTCTTAAAACGTTAATCAGATGCTTTTATTAAAACTAATTTTCACAAATACTACACATATAACTACACTTATATAAATATGATATAACAACTACATTTAACTAAATAAAAATCAAAACAATAATTCCGTACAATTTCGTCTTGAGACTCCTGTCGCAGACTTTATTGGGCGTTTCCAGGCGAGAAACTTCCTCCCTGTGCAGCTGTTCTGGTGGCAATCAACCCCCTGGCCAATGTTTTAATCACGCTCCAAAAACTCACTGCAAAAATTGCGCCAAAAACAAAAAAAATCCAAAAAGAAACAAGAGAAAACTAAAAAAAACCCACTATTTTTCGTAAATTTGCACCGAAACCAGTCATCCAATCAACCAAAGCTTACGGAACCAATACTGGAGGGAGAGAGAGAAAGGGGACGGAACGAAGAGAACCGTGACACTGACTTTATGTTATGAGCGTCGAGCCGAGTGGTCGAACACTCACCATAAACTTACAGACATACCCAATCATTCAATCATAACATACACAAATATGTAGTGGGGCGTGGTCTGCGGGGCACTGCCCTAACAATAGTAATCTATTAATTAAGTAGAAATACAGTAACTGCCAGCCGATGATGTGTGTACTTAGTGGGTACCACCCAACAACCATAACGCACCCAGCGCAGCATCCATCGTCCAGAACGACAGCCGGAAACAACATGAGTACAGCTACTTGCAAGTTACTTGCAAACTTTTGATTTGACGTATCGTGAGCCGCAAGACTACACATGCTTTAAAGTTATAATTTCTTAAAGCAAAAACCGGCCAAAATCTGGTCACCAAACACAAAGAAAGAGACTGCATTCATTTGGAAAGTATATTTGAAAATTAAGACTGAAATTTGGCACAATGGAAACTGAAAACGGGTGACAGATGAATCAACCGAAGAAAGTGACAACAAATGAAGATTTCTAGGCAACGAAATTCGTAATGCGTGAATTGAGTTGATTGGTCGATAAGCCGGTTTGAAGTTTTCATCAGTCAAACAACGTGTAGTCTTGTTTGTCAAACCACACCGAATCAAAATTTTGCAAGTAACCTGCAAACAGCTGTACTTCGTGCCTTTACACCAGCGAAGCTATGACGACGATGACAAGTAAGAATTTCGGTGGCAAAAAACTCTTAATCTGGAGAGTGCATACAGTACATTTGTCTTTCCGGAAACGATTCTTCTCTCACTTTCTCATTTATTTTTCCGAAATTCTTTTGAAAAAAAGGAACACTTTCATTATACCCAAACAGCTTTTCCAGGTTTTTTAACCCCTCGTCGGATATATTTAGAATTCTAGGTACTGTATTTATTTCTGTAATTGCCAGAGATTTGTTTACGGCCACTCGTGTCTGATGCGATCAGTACTTGTACAATAGGGGGCAATCATCACTCAATGTAGACCTTCACAGAAATGTTTATAAATACATCGATAGCGCCAGATCCAACTCATGCAGAGTTCTAGCGATTAATTCTAAAATTATTTCAATCGCGCAGAAAGAAAAACAAACGTTTAATACTACTAAAGATCATGCAGCTGTATATCAAGTCAGGGTGTTTCCGGTCACTGCACTGATCCAGTTCAGGTAGCTCGCGACTCGCGTATACACCGCGGGTTTCCCAGGAAAGCCACACCTGAAACGAGTGCAATCATTCAACTATTATATAACAACAAATAAAAATTATTTATACAATATTGAAATTCTGAATGAATTGAATTGGAATACCCTTTGTCCCAGCCGTAACTGACAAGACCTTCAAGAATCCATCTTCCAGTTCGTTCCTCTAAACAGACTAATGGTCCACCGCTGTCTCCCTACAACAACAACAACTTTTTTCTGCTACATATAACTTTAGTGTAATTTTGGTAAGAATTTAAAAAAATTAATACAATACTGCTAAAAATACCTTGCAGGCATCTATTTTGCCTTCAAGGTATCCCGCACAGATGTTGGTATTCTTCACGCCGTAGCCCCAGTAACTCCGTTCACGGCATTCGTTGCGGGCAATGATGCCCACTCGAGCTTGGCGCAAGACATTGCTGTAGGGTGAGTTTCCCGCGCCGGTCAAGCCCCAACCGGTCACGTAGCAGGTATTTCCCGGGGACGGATCGTCATTCGTCCCAGGCAGGCAGACCGTAGAGACACGGGGACCCCACGTGGGAGGCCGTGCCAATCTTAGTATTGCAATGTCGTTGGCGAAGTGATTGTGCTGGGCGTATTGCTCGTGTATACGGTAGCGGACGACGGGAATGTCTTCCTGACCGCGCTCGAATATGGAAGAGTCATGGTCGCCGATGCGGACGACGTACTGAGCATTTGGACCTCTGAAAACGGGAACACTTCATGTGATGCAATTGTGCCAAACTAACGAACACAGACACAGACACAGACACAGACACAGACACAGACACAGACACAGACACAGACACAGACACAGACACAAACTTACAGACGCAGACACAGACTTACAGACAAACAGACACAGACACAGACACAGGCAACACTGTTTACACAACGTCCAAACATTTCATACGAATCAAGGCAATGCGCGGCCGTAATGACGTATTTCTCGCTGAGAATGCTACCGCCACATATCCACGAAATAAACCCGCCATTTTGTCGTACTCCCAATCGAACTTGCCATGGCCACCCACCAGACACTGCCTCTCGCCCTCCTGTAACCATATAGCGTATACAGTTGATCGAAACAGCAAGGCCAGCAGCCCTTAATAAGAACCATACCGGTGAGATGAGAAAGGTCTTGTCTCCGTTGGCCGCATTGTCCCGCTCCCAGTGCTGACAGAGGGAAGACGCTTACACACAGGAAGCGCACAATGTTTTCCAAAAGTTGTGCCGTTAAAAACATTTGCATAGTTTTACTCATTACGACTAAAAAAGCGTGAAAAAAGAAGCTAACTCTCGAATTAAATAATCCCGAACCCGCACCGCAAGCTCATTGCTTTACAGTAGATGTAGCCCGCCGTTTACGTATTTGCCTCGGCTGCACACAGTCACGGACTGTTTATACGCGGAAGATGTCTCCATGCTTCCACCGCCATTGTTGACAGTTGGACTAGAACTTGCAGTTGGCGATCGGTTCACCTTCCTTCCTGATGCTGCGTGTTCAACGACCCAGGAAGAGGCAGAAGGAACCGTCCAACCGCAAGGGCATCATGCCTCGTGGGAGTAAGCGCTGAGCGCTGAGTAAGCGCCGAGTGCAGAGTAAGCGCCGAGTGCAGAGTAAGCGCCGAGTGCAGAGTAAGCGCCGAGTGCAGAGTAAGCGCCGAGTGCAGAGCAAGTGCCGAGTGCAGAGTAAGCGCTGAGTGAAGAGTAAGCGCCGAGTGAAGAGTAAGCGCCGAGTGCTGAGTAAGCGCCGAGTGCTGAGTAAGCGCTGAGTGCTGAGTTTGCAAACGTGAGCGCGAGCACGAGCAGTGAAGCTAATAAGGAGTTTGTTGTTGTTCTTTTTATGTATCAACACAGATTTCGTTAAATCGCACGTTAATTACGTTCATTCTGTTTTTCCGGTCTCCAAAATTCAACCTCTTCCAAACCTATTCGGTTTGAACTTTTTAATCCGTAAAAACGTGCTCATTCCAACCACGCCACAGGGAAAGGTAGGCCGTTTCGTCTTTTTTTTCTCTCAGAACCCAGCTGATCGCAATCGTAGCGTGTGCAGCACTGACGATCGAAGAAAGTGAGAGGGCTGGCATTTTGCCACAGATGATGTTGCAACATTCAAAGTCACCGGACTGGTTCATTGGTTGTGCAAAACGCAAGTGACGCGTGTACCTGGTTGTATGAAGTGCGACACGTGCGCCCCCTGCTTCCCCCCCTCGCCGAATTAAAAGCGATTTCGACGTTCGCTGACTTCAAAGTTTCACCTCGTACCGTACCGTACCGTACCGTACCGTAGTACTGTAGTGCACTGCAGATCAGTAGCTGTTACTGACTGAATTGAATTGCATTGACGATTGCCGCTCAAGTGAATTTCCAGCAACTAAATTAATTGACTAATCAAAAGTCTAAATTCTTAAAAAGAATGAACAAATTGTTAGTCCTAATTCTTCTGGTTGATATCAGTAAGACGCCGTAAAGTATACCAAGTATTCACCTTTGGCTAGAAAAATCGGGACGCTCGATTTGTCAGGAGGCAATTTGTTATCACAAGGCTGCAGGCTGCTTTGATTTGAGGCGGAAATAGTTGGCCACAAGACTACATGTGCAATCTCTGTTGCGCAAATGCGCAGTGTAATCTTGTGGCCAACTATTCCGCCTCAAATCAAAGCACTTTTTTGTATAGCCTGCAGCCTTGTGGTAACAAATTGTCGTTTGATAAATCGAGCGTCCCGATTTTTCTGACCAACGGCCTACGATCTGTATACTGTACTGTCGCGATTCTAACGGCCGTTTTTGGCCCTACCAGTAAATTACTACCCCCGGGCCAGCCTGCGTTCAATGAAATTCGCTGCTCTTTTGGCGGACTGAATCAATCAATCGTCCCATTATTTCAAGCCGTTTTTTATATCCCATTTGATTCTGCAAGGAAAAACCAGGAGCTCCGTTAAAATCAATCAATCGAGCGAAGGAGTTGACGACAAAACTTACTTCTTCCATTCTTGAATGTTCACCCGCGGAATCTTTTCGTTTAGCGCAAACTGGTTGACGGATAGACCAGACTCGTGAAATCGCTCAATTATTCGTTGCTTCTCGGCTTCAGAATAATTTGTTCTAGATGTTTTCACCATTTTAAAATCAGCCGTTGGAACAGGAGCCGTTGCTTTACTCAATCAACAATCAACATGGTTTTGGCTGAACGGGATTGAATCCGTGACGTCACGTAGTCTTGCACGAGGGAGGCGGGGCTAAGCTGGCGTTAGAATCGCGACAGTACAGTACTGTACTGCCGCGATTAAACCGGTCAGTTTAGCCGCGCCTCCGTCACACGCGTCTGTGTGTTCAGTGAGCACACACACTCACACACTCACACTCACACGCACACTCACACAGGTCGAATGCGCTGCCCGGGTGCAAAAAGTGACCGGTTTAATCGCGGCAGTGCAGTACTGTGCGGTCCCGATCTCAAGGGTCGATTATGCCCCACCCCCGCTGATTCATATCAAGCTTGAGCGGATCATTCAATTCCGTTCACTTGTCTGTGATTGGCCTGTTGGTTTCTGTCTGACAAGCTATGCTACCTTGATTGATTGAAATGATGATTTCGGTTTCAAAATTGTTAATCCAATAAAGTTTAGGTGAATCTGAATGAACAACCAAGCGAGCGACAGAACATGTTTTACTTAAAATTGTCCCGTAAGATTGCGAGCTCACAGGATAGAATACATTAAATTAGCGAAATCGAATAATCATATATCGATGAAAGCACGGTCCTAAACAACCCAGGGACTGTTCCATTCTTCGTCGTAATTTCTATGGGCGTCGTTCGGGCACATCGGGGGAAGGAAAAACCAACGAAGCACTTGAGACTTCACTTCCACTCCACTTGACTTTCTAGCGGAGCCGCCATGAATAATTGCCACATCGTGTCCGCCTTGACCCCGCGGAAATGAATGCAAAATATGCAAGCTTCCTGATGCCAAGAGAACTTTGTATGTTCGCGTTAGACAGGGACAGTAGTACTAGAGTGGAACGTGAGCACGGCTGTGTGCAGTGTGCACCGTACACACAGCACAAGTGTCGCGTGGCCGATTAAACGTTCCACAGCTCGTACTCTGTCCCTGTCTAACGCGAAAATACAGTACTGTATTTTTGCGTTCGACAGGGACAGTCGTAGACGCAAACATCATTGGAAGAAAAAAATCCTTGCCCATTCGCGGTTTAGCACCCACCCAGACGCTAAATAACACCTGGGCTTTCTGCATGGTTCCAGTACTTGGAAATTTTTTGAGGCACTGTGAATTTGTGATACCGTCTGTGCTATACCGTCTGTACCGGTTCGGTACCCCTGGCCGGTTAGGTACCCCTAGCCGGTTCGGTACCCCTGGCCGGTTAGGTACCCCTAGCCGGTTAGGTACCCCTGGCCGGTTAGGTACCCCTGTCCGTTTAGGTACCCTTTACCGGCACCCTGCACTCTTTATAATATTGATAAAGAAGATTCTCAAAAAAAGAACCGGCTAGGGTACCGAATCGGCTAGGGGTACCTAACCGGTCAGGGGTACCGAATCGGCTAGGGGCACCTAACCGGCCAGGGGTACCTAACCGGCCAGGGGTACCTAACCGGCCAGGGGTACCGAACCGGCCAGGGGTACCGAACCAACCTAGGATATTGCATTTTTTCAAATTCTGATGAGTTAGCCGTACGGAAGGATAGCTACCGTGAGGGTCGAGCTACTTGATAGGTCGACCAGCCAGCAGGCCCTGACCTAATTTGTTCAGCTCTGAAGTAACTCTATTCGTTCGTCTAACTCATCCCAAAACTATCATATCTTAGAACGGTTCGGTACCCTTGGCCGTGTCGGTACCGTTAATAAGTTCGGTACCCTTAACATGTTAGATACCCTAAGGTTGGTTCGGTACCCTTTGACTGTGTCCGGTATCCTGTTTGTTTACATTCGTTTAAAAACCAACTTCGTTCTCCCTTCATCGTTTGGAAATTAATAATAATAATAATAATTTTGGAAATTACATTTGATTCATTCTTCTATGAAAAGGCCCCAGGCTACGGCTACCACACTTCGCATACAGTAAAATTGTATACTGTGCACAGGGATCCTTTATAGGGATCGAGAAAATTCTAAGTCCAGAAACCAGTAAAGTATGGCCCAGACTGGGTAAAACCTGAGCCTACAATACAAGTCTACGACAGACTTCTCCTACTAGGGAACCTGTATGGCGTGGGCAATTGGATTTTTTTCTTCCAATGATGTTTGCGTCAGTCGTAGTGGAGTCGAACGCGTGCACGGCTGTGTGCAGTGTGCACCGTACACACAGCACAAGCGCCGCGTGGCCGATTAAACGTTCCACAGCTCGTACTCTGTCCCTGTCTAACGCGAAAAACAGTATTTAAATTTTGCAAAATTCGCATTTGCTGACGTTGAAAGAAACAAGCCAGACAAGCCAGACAAGCCAGACAAGCCAAATTATTTAACCTTCCAAAAATGCATTTACCATCACTATTCACAGTGCCACTACTCCAACAAGGATCAATACATATCGTTCATTACTTATTAGAATTTTCCATAATAAATCGGCAAAATCAATTTTCTTCGGATTACACATTAAAATTCAATGTGTTTTAAATCTGCGTGTAAAATACTTTAAAAAAAATGAAATCTTTCCGCTCCATTTTGGGGCTTTCGGGGTTGTACTTCGTCTTGGTGGGAGTGTCGCCGGCACGCCACGGATCGATCGGCAACAACGGCGTCCCACTGACCGGAAGTCCGCACAACAACACCGGACATGCGCCGAGAGTGTCCGCTGAAAATTCAATCATCCCTGGACTTCCGGATAACGATTCGATTCCCCGATCGAATCAATCAATCAATCAAGGCCCCAAAGCAGCGGTGAAACGGCCTGGACTTCCGGATAACGATTCGATTCCCCAATCGAATCAATCAATCAATCAAGGCCCCGAAGCAGCGGTGAAACGGCCTGGACCTGCGGATAACAATTCGATTCCCCAATCGAATCAATCAATCAATCAAGGCCCCGAAGCCGCGGTGAAACGGCGTTGACCCACGGCGGCAAAGACAACGTCAGTGTTGCCACGATTAACCACACCGACCACTTGAGAGATCCACCGGAATTGCAGCCGTCTTTCGTACAGTAACACTGAAAAATATATATGCAAACTTGTTTTTAAACCTAGGTGCCCAAGTTAAAGCCACCCTTTAAGCTTTGGTCAAGCAAAATAAGGGGTCCGAGTTCCAGCCAGTTCCAGCCAACGCGAGCAGCTGTTTTCGATCGATCAATTGATTGAGCAAATTTATCTTTTGGCGGTCAAGCGTCCTTAATTGATTTCTTGACTGTTTTTCGATGCCTTAAATGTCCCAGCCTAGTAAGCCACGGCCTGTAAAACCGACCAAAATTGTTATTTAACCAAGATTTTATTTTTAACTAAGATTTTATATATTAATAAGTTTTTTCTAATTTTACTCCGTTCTGTTCTCCGATGGTTGGGGGAGTTCAATCAATAATCAATCAATCGTGGAAAAAAAGCAGCACGCGGTAGGTGAAATTGGCTCGAATTCGGATCACCAATTGTGCTGGGCCAAAGGTTAAAGGGTGGCTTTAACTTGGGCACACAGGCACACAGGCACACAGGCACACAGGCACACAGGCACACAGGCACCCAGGCACACAGTCACACAGGCAAACAGGCAAACAGGCACCCAGGCACACAGGCACACAGGCACACAGTCACACAGGCACACAGTCACACAGGCACACAGGCACAGTCACACAGGCACACAGGCACACAGGCACACAGGCACACAGTCACACAGGCAAACAGGCACCCAGGTACACAGGCACACAGGCACACGATGGTTACTAAAACTAACTGGGACTACATCTATCATGTCTGAAAATGTCGTCACTCACATGAATTGTTTCTTTCATTTTCTTTCAGCTACAAAACCTCGCCCCTTTCAAATCATATCATATTTATTGGGCCTGATATATATAATATTTTATTATCGGTCCTCACTTATATAAAACATAATGGAAATAAATAGTCAAAGTTCGAGGCCGTGCCTTTATTATATGGGATGTATTTTTAACATGCTACTGCTGTGATATTTGGTGTCGTTACGGAGGTTACCTGCTCCCAGTAAGTTCCTCGGGCTGAAACACAAACATAAAGTAATTTCAATTAATGTGACGTTGATTTTCGAAAATGAAGCAGACATACAGTCATAACCCCAGTCACAGCCTTGAAGTTGGCCGTGAGACGAAGCTTGCGCGCACCGCCTAATGATGCTTTTCCATCTTTTATCCCCTGGAAAAGAGATTAATCGGTCAATTTTTTTTAGATCGCTGATCTACCTGTCTGTCTGTCTGTCTGTCTGTCTGTCTGTCTGTCTGTCTGTCTGCCTGCTCTGTCTGTCTTGTCTGTCTGCCTGCCTGTCTTCTTGTCCTCCTTTGTCGTGTCTATTTGTCTGACGTGCGGAGTTCTTTCCTTACAGATAAAAGCTCGAGGACTTAGTTGCGTATACTTCAGACACATCAGTCCAGGTGAAGTGGCCTCATCCCGGCTGCAGTCCACCAACGAATGCTCTCCCTCCCGAAACGGGCCTTCCGTACCGCAACGATCAGCTGACGTTCGATCCTGATCCGTCCCACACTGATAGCAAAATATCGATTCACCTGAATCGCATAAACTCGGACGTAATTCTACCATCCAATATAATTATTTTAAAGTATCACGATCATTCCTAGGCACCAGTCAGAAACAGTCAAATTGTTCACAGACATTCCTACTACATAAAAAAATTTGTTATAAAAATCAAACTCACCTGAAGGAACGCACAGAAGCTTCACGACAATCACGTACAACCAAATTTGCCCATCCATTTATTAGTCCCCCATGAATGATTGATGCTGATAAGAGTAACTTCAAATATTGCGAAAACTATTACAGATATGATGGGTGAATTTTACGGTAAGAAAAAAAATCACTAAAAAACAACTCTTCCGACAGAGACAACGATTGTTGCAACAAACAGTCACTTGAGTCGTAAAATCAATGAACCATTAACGAAACAGCTTCAAAGGCCAAGCCAAACATGGAATCGAGGAGTGAACTTAGGAGCCAGGCAGATTACGTCCGCTCTTCGGCATGAGATAAAAGGCTCTTTTCCGACTCGTTGTTGACGACGGCGGAGGCTTTGGCGTTGCTGGTGCGCATCATGACGCGATCCACGCGATTCTGGTCAAACACCACCACGTCGTCCATTTCCGGGTCATCGGGGTCTTCCTCGTCGTCGGCCCCTTGGGTGGAGAGGCGGAGGTAGGGATTCTCCAGGGTCGGCCGGAACGTGTAACCGGTTAGGACGAAGAAAATGAAGGTGCCGCCCTCTTGAAAGACACTGTTCATGTAAGTGTACCGGAACGGTATGGTCATGTTGAAGATCATCACGACGATGCGGGTGAAGTAGATGTAGCAGACCACCTTGAAAAGACGCATGTAGTTGTCAAGCAAACTTTCGCCATACACGTATCTTGTATTTCTGCGAGTGGCTGTGAGTCTTAATGTATGCTGTCTGTCTGACTGTCCACCACATTGTCCGGATTGGCCATTTGTCTATCTTCCTGTTCATTTTATCATCTCCCTGATCTTCTGTCTAGCTGATTGTCTTGTCTGTTGACTGTCTGTCTGTTGATTGTCTCACTGTCTGACTGTCTGCCTGCCTGCCTGCCTGCCTGCCTGTCTGTCTGTCTGTCTGTCTGTCTGTCTGTCTGTCTGTCTGCCTGTCGGGGTCGGTTGTCTTGCTTACGAGCATATAGAATCGTCTGAACAACTTCATCCGCTGCAGACTGGAAGCTGCCTTGCCGTCGGTCTCGGCAGCCTCCGATAGGTGTCGAATCGACCAGACAATCGGTATTAATATGCAGCCGCAGCAGAAAAAGTCCACAAACATAAAGACGTAGCTCCACATGGTGTACTTGTAGTCGCCCGCTTCGGACTCTTCCAGAATAATCCATGCAATATTTGCCAGAACCTAAAGCAAGGATCCCAAACAACATAACACCGATGCGCTAATAGACCGAGTAGTCAAGCTCAAGTGACCACGGAATGTAATGCCTTACCTGAAGAGGTATCACAACGAGGAACACCTTCTTCTCCTTACTGGTAAGGAAATTCTTAATGAACGCCCAGCCAGTCCCGATCAAAACCAGCGTGATAAACAGCAGCGCACCCTTCAATCTGCGATAAAAAAAATTTTAAAAAAATTTAAAAAAAAATTAAAAAAAAATTAAAAAAAAAAAACTAGAACTCGACCAAATTAATTTTGAAACTTCCCTAGCACAAATTACTTACAGATGCGTAACGTAGAACAGAATAGCCCAACCTTCAAGAGGCGCTCCCAGCTTGCTGATGAAATGAAAATTTATCTGCAGGAAAGAATGTGGTTGAGATATTTAGCAAAGGGAAAATTCCTCCACAAGCGAATTGCACAGCACAAATGATTTTCGAATGACACCTACCCCGTGACAAAGGAGGGAAGTGGCTTTGAAGAAAATCAAGACGAGCATGACGTAGTGCAGCTTGAAGACGTCGCCATCGGCGGTACGAAGGACGGAGGCCCAGACAATCCCGGTCGCAAAGAATAAGGCAGCAAAGATGAAATACACTGCCGGGGTGAGTCGTTCCCCTACCGACAGGTAGTCGTTTCCGTTCCGCTCGACAATATGCACCTGACAGATATAGAGGATAAAACCCACTGACAGACACACACACACAGGCAAACATACAAAACAGACAGACAGACAAACAGACAGACAAACAGAGAGACAGACAGGCAGACAGGCAGTCAGACAGGCAGACAGGCAGTCAGACAGGCAGACAGATAGACAGGCAGGCAGACAGACAGACAGACAGACAGACAGGCAGACAGGCAGACAGGCAGACAGACAGGCAGGCAGATAGACAGATAGGCAGACAGACAGGCAGATAGACAGGCAGGCAGGCAGGCAGACAGATAGACAGACAGGCAGACAGACAGGCAGATAAACAGGCAGACTAATCTTTCAATACCCAGGTACTCACCGTGACAGACATGGTCGTGACTTTCTGCATTCCGTAGTTGGGGCAATTATGAAAGACCACACTGTACGCTCCCTCATTGTCAAAGTCGGAAATGTAGAATGCGAGACTAAACAAGTACTTTTTCCCGTTCCCGGACGGTCGTTGGATCATCGTCGCGAGGCCGTCCTTCAGGTCGGACGAGCAGTTCCTCAGTTCCGGATACTCTGCCAGGATGCCCGTCACGAACTGAGACGTCTCATTCACACCGGACGGTTTGTCCATCTCGTCACGCAGCACCTGGTCCGTCAAGCCGTCCGTAACGAGTTTCTGCGAGCAACTAAACATCTGCACGGTCTCCACGGTCTTGCCCCACTTTTTCAACAGTATCCGGGGGATCCCGGAGCCGTGGGTCAGGACGAATTCGCCCGTGATGAGGGCGGAGGAATTGTCCATCGGCGGGGGATGCTCCACGTCGAAGATGCACTTGTCTTGGTTCTTCTCAAAGTACGTGGCCATCTCAAAGTTTCTGCTCTTGTCGATGGTGAAGCCATACTGCCAACAAAAAACCCCAAATTAATTCAACTGATCATAATCGAACACGTTTCGCCGATCGCTTGATTGATTGCTTGCTTGAATATCAGCAAATCTGAACTATCGTATCGACTGCACGTTTCGCCGATCGCTTGATTGATTGCTTGCTTAAATATCAGCAAAATATTCCAATCCGCAAAGTAGACACGTCATCCTCCGATTATCGCCAAACTAAAACGCCCCACCTTTCCGTCCCGTTCCACATCGAATTTTCCCGACTCGCTAGCGGAGATATTCAGATGCCAAGCAGTGAGCGTCAACAGTCCTCCCTTCCGGAAGCCAAACGACGTGACGAGAATGTAAGGTCGATCTTCATCCTAAAAACAACCCGCAAATAGTATGAAACTCTAAACTACCCTGCCAATCCACCAACCGGATCGCATTACCGATAGATCTAACTTATGTATTCTGCAGTCGACCGACAAAACGGACACGGCGAGGAGTGTGAAAGTCCTCAGGGAGATCATTTTTTGCGTCCAAAACGTCTCGGAATCCTTGACGACGAGGACGACGCGTCCCCTTCCGCAGCAGTGTGCACCCCAATCCACTCCTCGTAACCAGAGGAATGGTAAGTCAACTCTTCAGGAATTCAAAAAAGGAACCTTTCACACAGCCACACCGTGTGTGATGCCGAACGGCAGATCAGGGGAAGGAGGACAGACGGCGCAAAAAAAATGAAGATTCCTCCGCGCCTTCAGAGTTCGGACATCCGTTTTGGAATTTGGAAATACACCTTTCCACTCAACTCTGCCAGAGTTGAAAGCAAATCTTCCAAGGTTCTCGAAAAAAATGATATCATTCATGCAGGAAGAAGAAGGAAGACAGGGCGAAATTTGATTTGAAGACAACTTGCGTTGGGGGTGTTTACGTTGTCTTGTAAGACGGCCACGCCTCTTTTGCCCCTTGACCCCCCGATCAGCTGCTGTGCCCGGAAAAGTGGACAATCAAGCAATCCGTCGCACAAAACCAGCGACGAGACTCAAAAATATTCAAAGCGAGGAAAAAGTCCAATGCCCAGGCGGATTCATTGATTGAGCCTACGAGCGTGGAACGCTGCGCCGTGCTTTCTAAAATTCCAATGCTCATCTTGCAAATCATACGCAATTATTATTGATAACGACGGCATTGTAAATTGTGAATAACAAGAGTACAAGGAAAGTCCTGAGACTGGAACCGTCACGTGAGTTCGGTTCTATCGAACCGTTTGGCGCGGAGCCGGCCGTTGCCAGTTCGGAGTTTGAGACAGTAAAGTATAAACGACACTGTGACGTCGTTCGAATCTCAGGATTTTCACTGTACGAGGAATCCAGCCTAGTTCAGGTCATCTATTTGCCTGACCTAATCCGGATCGGCGGCAATAATCCCCTCGCTCGGACCACTAAGTCAGACAGCTGTTGAGATGAAAGATTTACAATCAAGCAGTCGATCAACGGAACAAACCGTGCAATTACAAACTCTTCGGCGAACAAGTTTTTATTTTATCATAATTTTATTTTTGATGTCGTAAAATATTTTGCAGTGGCGGTTGTGATCTTGGCTGAAAATGATTCCCGACTCAGCCGTGTTAGACCGGGCGACCATCAACACATTGAGCACGACCATCGCACGGGAGCAAGAGATTCTCGTAAAAACCCTCGCAAAAACCTCTTCCCCGTCGACAAGCTCGGATTACGAGGCGTGGTTCCGCATTCGCACGGATATTGCGGCATCCAGTAGCCGACTTGAGGAGCTAATTGAAAAGGCCGACAAGGTATCATTTCGGGGAAATAGAAATAATTACAGCGAACGGGGAAGTTACATTCTCAGGAATTATCGAGATTATCAATGACGCATTTCGATTGATTGTTGTATTGACGGGATTGTGTTGAGTTCAAATTACCGTGGCGGTGGCGCTCCACCCATTTGATTTATCGAGCGGCATACTGTGATGGCCAGTTGATTTCAGCAGTGTTAATTATTCATGGAGAGGGATGAGTGCAAATAATAAGGACATTCTAGGAGAAGATCAAGGTTGATCGAGTCATCAATTAACGTTATCGATCGGTAATTGATTGATTGATTGACTGTGATTGATTGATGTATTGGTTGATTGATGTATTGATTGATTGATGTAGTGGTTGATTGATGTATTGGTTGATTGATGTATTGACGTGATGTTACATTTTCAGCGCATTCGATGTTCGAAGCGCTGAATTCGTTTGACGACATAACTACGAGAGTCAACACTGAAAGGGCAAATAGGGCATGCCGGAAAACAAAATTTTTGAAAATAACAATGAAACCGAATATGTTATAAATTACCGGAGTTATCACTGAAGTCTAGCGATTGATTGATGTATCATTTGATTGTGTTAAATTTACATGTTCATCGCAGTAGATACATAGATTGATTGATTGATTTTGCTTGATTTTGCTTGATTTTATAGAACCAACCGCGGGACTCTAAGAACGAAAGCGAGGCCGCTCAGATCGCCCTCAGCGAAGCCACCGAAACCCATCGGATCCTCTCCATACTTCGTGATGTTTGCCGGGCACTCGAGGGGCTCAAAGCCGGTTTCGGACTGGCGTCATCACTCGAGAACGACGCCAAAATTCTCATCGACCTGCGGAAAACGCTCAAAGACTTCGGCAGGGAAGAACGCTGCGGACTGAAAGTGGTCAGCTCGCTGAAAGCCCAACGGACGGAGTTGCAGTCGGCACTGGCGGTGCGCGTGGAGCAGGACTGGAAAGAGCTAATCGACGTCACCGCCGCGGGGATTCATCTCCTCAATGACGTCTCATTTTCATCTCGTTTAAAAGACCTCATCGCCGCTTCCAAAAATCTGCAAATTTTTTCCACAATCACGAAAGACCTTGCCGATCGGATTTTCCGTCAAGTCGTCGCGCCGGTGGCCAACGGGAAGGCGGGATTTGTGATTTTGGAAGGGGAAGAGATTTCACTTCAAGTGATCAATCAACCAGACGTTTTCCCATTGGAAATCTCCGCAGTCACTCGGCTGTCGGAAATCCGTCTTTGTTTCCTTTTTCTTAAACGGAATGTCTTTAAAATGGACGCAGAGACGAATGGGGAACTTGCCGGCGCGTTGGGACGGGCCATGGAGGCCGAATTGGTGGAAGCGGTCCAGCGGAATTGCATCGAGGACTCACTTCCGGCGGACTTTGCCGAGTTTCAGGCAGTGAAAGTTGATATCGTAAAGGGTGTGGCTGAGCTCAAAGCCGTTCTCGCGGAACTGAACTGCATGAATCCGGTGGGAGGGAACTGGGAAGTTGATGTGGGAAGTTTAGAAACGGTGTACGCGGCCAAGTCCGGACGGGAATTGTTAATTCGGAGTCGGCACTTACTCATGTCTGAGAGGGACTTTCTGACGCCGCACAAGATCGCGTCTCTAGCCAAGTCACCAGCTGATGAAGGGGATGATTTTGCACTCTTCCAGCTGCAGGACATGTCTGTCAGGTACTACAGTAGTACCCAGACTTGCCTGGATGCCTGCACGTTTAGAGTCGTCTGTCTGTCCGCCAGTCTCGATGTCTGCCCTGCTTGTCGCTTGTGGGCACTTTCGGTGTGATATTTTGGCTTGTTCTTTTTCAGTACCTGCGTTGTCACCATCATGGATCACGGCCGACAGTTGCTGGAACGAGCATCCTCCGCAGCATCATTGCGCTCGCTTGTAACAGCCGTCTACAATTCTAGCTCAATGCTCCTTGATATCGTACCGTACTCCTTTCAGCAGAAGCTCATTTCCATTCCGTCGGCTGGGGGTAAGCTCTAGCAAAAATATCTGTCTGACTGTCTATCTACATGTTTGCCTGTCTGTCTGTCTGTCTATCTACCTGTCTGTCTGTCTGTCTGTCTGTCTATCTGTCTATCTACCTGTCTGTCTGTCTGTCTGTCTGTCTGTCTGTCTGCCT
>LRSR01012837.1:0-21811 GCA_001579985.1 Hypsibius dujardini | reverse complement strand
CAGACAGACAGACAGACAAGCAGACAGACAGGCAGACAGACAGGCAGACAAGCAGACAGACATGCTGGCAAACAGACAGGCAGACAGACAGGCTGGCAAACAGACAGGCAGACAGACAGACAAGCAGGCAGATAGACAGCTAGACAGCCAGACAGATAGGCAGACAGACGGGCAAATCATACTTCCAATTGATGGGAAGATAGGGCATTCGAAACGCTAAGAGCTCAAAATTCGTCGCCAGCAGGAACAGTGCATTGTTTTTAGCCATCTCCGGCAATTTCATGCCGATCAGCGTGAGGATGACGTTGAGGGACTCCTCGTACAGCATCAGTCGCGAGACCGTTTCCCAGAACGCTGGCGCGAGAAACACCGAGCCGGGCACGTCGCGGAAGGAGGTGATGACACGACTGAAGCAGGAGCTCAGCATGTTGGCGAGAATGGTGCGGATGTGGATGGACACGCCGTCCAGCCAGTCCATCTGTAAGGGTTTCGTCACGTTGTAGACAGAGCAGCCGCCAGGTGCCAAGGTTGAGCCGACGGACTGCGAGGAGGAATAGGCACCGCCGGAATTGTCCAATGTATAGTCGATCAGGCTATATGCCATTTTGTCGACGTACTGTCAAGAAGACAAGATAATCAGCTATACAGACAAACAGACAGGCAAATAAATTGACAGTCAGTCAAGGCAGGCAGTCAGTCAGTCAGTCAGTCAGTCAAGCAGTCAAGCAGTCAGTCAGTCAGTCCGTCAGTCAGACAGACAGTCAGTCAGTCAGTCAGTCAGTCAGTCAGTCAGTCAGTCAGTCAGTCAGTCAGTCAGTCAGTCAGTCAGTCAGGCAGGCAGGCAGGCAGGCAGGCAGGCAGGCAGGCAGGCAGGCAGGCAGGCAGACAAACAGACTAATTAACAGATAGACAGCCTGTAATCACTCACGTCCATCTTAGAGGCGACGACCTGGTCTTTCAAAACCGGCATGGAAACGAAGCAGTTGACGACAGCCGCATGCTCCGGTTTTAGGTGCATGCTCTGGAATCCCGGCTGGGAGACAGCTCGATCTATGGCAGCGAGGATGTACTCAATCAGCAGCTTCAAACAAGTCGGTGTATTACAGGCCACGCCCACATTATCCTGCTTTGCTCGTCGCATCATGTACACCCACAGGTAGGCCGGGCCCAGTTTCGCAATATCAAATGACGATGAGAAGTCTGGGATGGGAATGGGTTCGGGGTCGTAATACAACTTCTCAAATAGCTCCCGACAAACTGAAAAGAAAAGCCTTAAATACACCCAAAGCACAGTTTATGCAGCTAAGCAGACAGGCAGACAAACAAACAGACAGACAAACCAACAGACAAACCGACAGACAGACAGACGGACAGACAGACAGGCGGACAGGCAGACAAACAAACCGACAGACAAACCAACAGACAAACCGACAGACAGACAGACGGACAGACAGACAGGCGGACAGACAGACAGACAGGCAGACAGAGGGACAGACAGACAGAGGGACAGAGGGACAGACAGACAGGCAGACAGAGGGACAGACAGACAGGCAGACAGACAGGCAGACAGACTCTTACTGACCCATAAAATCCGCGGTCCGTCCGGCCGGTAATACGGCAATGAATTGATACACGCACCACATGAGATAATTTCGACCCACTGCCAAGTTCTCAATCGGAATCTTGTCCAGTGCGGAACCGATTTTCTCAATGACCGACCGAAAACTGACAAACAGGCTTAAGCCCATTGTCACAAACTGAGAAGAGATGCGAACCCAATGCGGAAACAGAGCCGCCTCATCTGATCCGGTGATGTGCAGCATCATAACAGCCACCAATTGATCTTCCAAGCCGCCGGATGCATTGTTGAACTGACCCTTGGTAATGTCCAGGATGGCTTGGTAAGTGTGACGACTGTGGGCCTGTTCGATGAGATACTGGATCATATCCAGGGGCGGCTCAGATACCTAGGATTAAGCAACGTTAACGAATGCAACTAATTGCCTGTCTGTCTGTCTATCTGTCTGTCTGTGTCTGTCTGTCTATCTGTGTCTGTCTGTGTCAGTCTGTCTGTCTGTCTATCTGTGTCTGTCTGTGTCAGTCTGTCTGTCTGTCTATCTGTCTGTGTCAGTCTGTCTGTCTGTGTCTGGCGGTCTGTCTGGCTGTCTGTCTGTCTGTCTGTCTGTCTGTCTGTCTGTCTGTCTGCTTGTCTGTCTGTCTGTTTGTCTGTCTGCCTGTCTGTCTTGAGAACCTACAGCTGCAAAAGACAGGCCGAGGGGAGACAAAAACTGCAGACTCTTCTTGTCGAGACTCCACAGCGACGGACTCGCAACCAGCGTATACCCAATGACCGGAAAATACTCCTCCTGATGCTGAATACTCAACACGTTCAAGACGTTTCTAGCCTGATTGCCGAACTTCGCAAAAGGGCGAGTGAAATTTTCGTAATACATCTTGTCCGGCAGGAGGCGGACGAACTCTTTGAGGATCACCACCAATGGCACCAGGGAGGGCCGACTGTCGATCATAGCGTGGAAGAACGCTCGCATTTCATCCTGATCGACTACCACATCGTCGTCTCGATGTTTTCGTTTGCCGATCTTGGCAAAGGCCAACACCTTCCCAACAACTTCCTAATAATGAAGACGAAAATCAAAAAATCAATCGACCGATCAATCAATCAAGTAATCAATCGACCAATCAAATTATCAAGTAATCAATCGACCGATCAAATTATCAAGCTATCAATCAACCGATCAATCAATCAAGCTAACAATCAATCAACCGATCAATCAACCGATCAATCAATCAAGCGATCGATCAATCAAGCGATCAATCAATCAAGCGATCAATCAATCAAGCGATCAATCAAGCAATCAATCAATCAAGCGATTAATCAATCAAGCGATCAATCAATCAAGCGATCAATCAATCAAGCGATAAATCAATCAAGTGATCAAACGCAGCAAATTCCCCAAGCATTCCGTCTGGACTGTACCTGGAGGATATCTTTCGTATTTGCGACATCCAGCAGGCCAATAACTGGCTTGATGAATTCACCCGCACTCAAGCCTTTCAACTTGGCCGGCGCGCCGTCCATCCGCAACAGCGCCAGCAGAACTAAACGCACCGCCATGCCGGATGCCAGACATTCCGGCGCCCGAAGAGCCTCCAGAAGGCCGTGAAAGAGACGATGCGTCACCTTTCGACTGTTGAGCGGATTGAGAATGTACGAAACTAGCAGCTGAATTGCACGCTCCTGCGTTTCCAACGACTGGAATCAAAACGGGATTTATCACCATGTCATCTGTCCTTTGATTGGTTGATTGACGTACTTGCATGCACAGAGGATATATTACCATGTCATCTGTCCTTTGATTGGTTGATTGACTCTGTTCGCATGCACAGAGGATTTATCACCATGTCATCTGTCCTTTGATTGGTTGATTGATTCAGTTCCCGTGCACAGTGCAGTGTCAATGTCAGCATTGATTGATGGATTTAGTTAAAACTTAAATAATTACCATACCGTGGATCTGCCGAACAATGTTGGCAGCCGTTGGCACAACTCAATCAAGGGATCGTTCTGGGATTCAATAATGGTGTCGTGGAACATCAGCGCAAAAGAATCGAACCTCTGCAAAATGTCAGTGAATTTAATTTGTCTTGAGCAAATCAGCCACTCAATAAATCAGCGCACGGGCTGAAGCAGACAGTTAGGGATGGACCAATCAATCAATCAGCGCAAGGGCTGAAGCAGAGAGTTATAGATGGACCAATCAATCAATCAGCGCAAGGGCTGAAGCAGAGTTATGGATCGACCAATCAATCAATCAGTGCACAGGCTGAAGCAGATAGTTATGGATCGGTCAATCAATCAATCAATGGCCCACTGTTATATCCAAGTAGTTATGACAAAGAAAGGTAAAAATTCGGTCAGGGATAGCGAACTCACATCGAGAGATTTAATCATAAACTGCACCGATTGCTCAGTCAACGGCTCCAAGGCTGCCATTTTTGCTCAGGAAAATTAAATTTATTGCCGAAGGGTTTCGTGGCGTCCTAAACAGATGATGATGACTGCCGTTGTCGCCAATTTAGACCGACTATCAACTTTTCTGAACTGGAGAAATTTAAAAATATTTTGTCCTTCTGCCTGAAAAAAATTGTTGAAATCGTAATAACAATAAAACAGGGAGCAAAAAGGGGATAAAAGAAAAAATGCCCAAATCAAAACAAAGAACTGTAATTCCATCTCAAAGAAAATGGAAATCTAAAGCAAAAGTGGTAATTCCATTCCAAAGAAAATGGAAATCAAAAGAAAGAACTGTAATTCCATTCTAAAGAAAATGGAAATCTAAAGCCAAAGTGGTAATTCCATTCCAAAGGAAATGGAAATCTAAAACCAGAGTGGTGCCTTGTGCGCCGGGTGAATGATGGTGAATCCAGTCTGCTAAAGATATGGAAATGGAATCCACATAAATGGAATTGGATATTATGCGCTTCACTCTTTATCAAAAATATTTTGTCGATTTTTAATTTTGGTAACAAGAGGTCCGGCTGCTTTTCTCCCCCCGGATCTTCAGATTTTAATGCATTGAGATTCACCGAAGATGTCGGACTCAAACAGCACAGACCCTTCGTCGGAGGATGTGAAGGCCAAGCAGAAGAAGGAGAAGAAGGAGAAGAAAGAGAAGAAGCCGTTGAAGGAGTCCTCCGACTCGGGGAGCGATGAAGTGCCCGACGCCAAGCGCCCGAAGACGGAAAAGAACTCCGCATCCGGCAGGGAATCCGATAAGAAATCTTCAGATGACAGCGAGGAGGATACGCCAAAGCCCGCCGCGAAGAAGAAGGGGAAAGATCGAAGGAAATCGGCCCAAGACTCCGATGACTCGGATAGTGATGAGAAGCGCAGTGCCAAACACTTAAAAGTGGAGAAGAAGAGCTCGCCCTCGAAAGAATCGGGAAAGAAGAAGTCCAAGAATAAGAGCGACGACAATGTGGACGCCGAGGGGAATTTCATGCTGGTCAGTGACAACAACCCAATCAATCAATCAATCATTCCAGCACGCAATCAATCAATCATTCCAGCAATCAATCCATCAATCAATCAATCAATCATTCGAGCAAGTAATCAATCAATCAATCAATCAATCATTCATTCAAGCAATGAATCAACTGAGTTTTCTATTGACGCAATCTTAATTTAATTTGAATTAAAATAACCGTCGATTTAAAATGGTTTTACACTACTAATACAGTTTATAAATGAAATTTAATTAAAAATATATAAATATTTAATTGTGGCCTTTTTTTCGTATTTTTTTTTCAGGATTTGGGCAATATGCGGCGACTGACCGTGAACGAGTTCCGCGGCAAGGTTCAGGTCAATCTTCGTCAGTACTATTCGGACAACAACACAGGCGAACTAAAGCCGGGAAAGCAAGGCCTCGCACTGAATCCGGAGCAGTGGCGGAAGATTGTCAAGAACATCGGACTGATCGAGAAGGCGATCGATGAGATGTAATTGCCGCCGCGAGTTCCTTCAATAAGTCCCGTTTTTATTGTCTTCATCGCCCATTCTATTCCAAAGAAAGTCGTTCCTAATGATTCTCAGTTTTTTTTTCTGTGAGATGGCCGTATTTCGCCAGTAAGGAGTATTGTAGGTGGAGAACGCGTACATTTAGATTGATTGATTGAACAGTAGTCGATTGATTGATTGATTGATTGAACGGAAGTCGATTGATTGATTGATTGATTGAACGGAAGTCAATTGATTGACTGATTAATTGAACGGAAGTCAATTGATTGATTGATGGATTTGATCGATATGGAATTACGATTTTTTTTCTCCCCATTCCTCGTTCAATCAGCTTCCATCAATCACAATAATTTTTCTTAATCTGTTAAGTTTTCGTCTAATCGCAAAGACTTCAGCGGCACATATAAAGAAATTGGTATTAAATAGTGAATCCCACGCGGTGCGGCTAAGCAGACTCTGTGTCAGAATCGACGATGTCGCCGCCCACTGGGGTGATATCTCGCGCGGAAGTTCGCATCTGCAAGGGAAGATCGGACCATTACCGTATTCCCCCGATCTCAAGGGACACTTTTTTGCCCTACCAGTTAATTTGATCCACCCCGGATCCTATCTCTTCATCACTGTTTGCTTTTGTTTACCTACAATCAATCAATCAATCAATCGACTGATTCAATGTGTGCGCCAAGAATTTCCGCTTAATCAATCAATCAATCAACTGATTCGATGTGTGCGCCAAGAATTTCCGCTTAATCAATCAATCAACTGATTCGACGCGTGCGTCAAGAAATTCCGCTTAATCAATCAATCAATTGCTGCCAAACTGTTCCTACATTTCAACCAATCATGAACCATGTACAGTATCATTGCAGAAAATGTTCATTATTCGTATTAAGCGATTCGGCGCCAAGAATTGACATGAATTCGCGAGTAGATTGAAGCGAAAACTGGCGACATAAACTGCAGAGAAATTTTGCCGCAAATGAAAATTCGAAATTTTGTTTCCAGCATTACGAGTATACTGACTACACGCCACTGGAAATAAACAGTAAAGTGGAACTGGGACTGATTGCTTCCAATTGGAAGCGTCGTGGCTCCAATTGGAACCGTGGCTGTGTTTTCCAACGCCAACAAGATAGCTGTTTCCATTTCAAAACTTAGCCGTTTTGTAATTTTAAAAACTCGCGCATTACTTTGTCTAGCCACACCTACGTAAGCTCTAAAAATGACTCGAATTTTTCTCTTCATGTTTTGTCAATTGAGTAAGGCAATCAGAGCACCCTTTGCGTAAGAAAACGAGCTCATCTCACAACTCCATTAATATGCACCGTTGAATCACATGTCAAATCGCCGAGAAAGCCCGTCCACTAAACTGATCACGTGCAAAAAATTGATCACGTGGTAAGTTCCCTGTTGGTCAAGCGATCCCTTGCCTTTACTCTAGTTGTTCGTGAAAGTTCCTTCACGGCGTGGCTTAAAATTATTTCTGGAATATTTCTCCTTGGACTTCGACATTTTTCTTCCGTGGTCTCTCTACCTCCTCCTATCCGTTTAATTTTTCGCGCAAAAGAATACTTTTCTCCGTTAGTCACGCCAGTTGGATAGGGAATTTTTTCTTCGGAGACATCACTGACATTTTCCGAGGTCCCGCATCATGTCAAATAACGGAGGTTACCTCAAGCAGGAGGCCTATCCGGAACCCCAGCAACAGGAGGAGTATGATGACGTGAGTGGTGGTCTTGCCCAAGCTGCCTCCAATGGCCATCACGGCCATATTGCTGCCACGGGAATGCCCGAGTTGCCGTCGCGTCCCGCTTACAAACTTTCCGAAGAAACGGAGACTTTCATCCAGCAGGCCGAGGCGGAGTTGGCTCTTTTGGGGCTGCACAGTCCGATAGTTCGGCAGCTGGCAGAAAGAGGTAAGCTGGTGTATTATTGTATGGAACGAAACGACAAGGAAGTTTAAGTCTTCAAGAAAATAAAGATGGCGGTGTGCTGATAGGCGATATTTAATATAGGAGGTGAGGTGTTTTTGTTGGCTTTAGAATTGGCGCGCATCAAGGCAGGAGAGGTTTCCGAGGCAGGCTACGTCATCGTCCACAAGGATGCCCCAATCAAGGTGAAGAACGAATTTCTCATTCCCATCAAGGAATACCCGAAGGTGAGAATGGATGGTTGATAGATGAATTTGAAGGCTTTTTTGTTTGCGATAACAACTAAATATTTTGACCATCAAATAACTGGTTGATTGGTTGATTGACTGATTGATTCATTGACTGGTTGGTTGATTGAGTGACTGATCGATTGATTGATTGATTGATTGAGTGACTGCTGATTGTTCGCTCTAATTCCCGTCGCTGCTCTTATTCGCGGATTGCTACCGATTGCTTTCAGTTTGCTTTGTTATGTTTATATAATAAACAGTTGGTTGAGTGATTGACGTTGGCTTTCAGGTTCTGTACGGAGGATCCCAAAACCCCGGTATGCCGCCGCCTGGCATCCGACTCCCGATGGGTCATGGACCCCGTGAACCGCAACCGCCATGGGGTTATAGTCTTCCGCGACCGCCGATGGGAGCCCGTTATCCGCCGCCGCCTCGCTCCGTCCCACCGATGGCTTACCAAGCACCCAGCTACAAATACAATGCCGTTGTAGCCGCACCGCCTGCTGCTGAGACGTCATACCGAGTATAAAAATACTCTTTTTGCTGTCTCTCTGTCTCTTTGTCTGTCTGTCTGTCTGTCTGTCTGTCTTTCTTTTTTTCTTTCTGTCTTCCTACTTGTCTGTCTGTTTTTTTTATTTGTCTGTCCTACTGTCTTTCTTCTGTTTGTGTGTCTGTCCTACTGTCTTTCTGTTTGTCTGTTTGTCCTTCTATCCTTCTTTCCTTCTTTCTTTCTCACCCTCTAACTGTCTGTATGTATGTCTTTCTATTTGTCTGTCCTTCTTTCTGTCTTTCTATTTATCTGACCTTCTGTCTGTTTGACTTTCTGTCTTTTTATTTGTATGTTTTAATGTCTTTCTGTCTGTCCATCTGTTTTTCTGTTTATTTTTTTCTATCTTTTTGTCTGTATTACTGTCCTTCTGTCGATCTGTTCTGTCCATCCGTCTTTCTGTCTGTCCTGTCTGTCTTTTTTCTGTTTTCCTCTCTTTCTCACTCTCTGTCTGTCTGTCTGTCTGTCTTTCTGTTTTGTTACTTGTTCGGTTACCTGTTTTGAAGTTTACAATCAGTACGCGATTGCGCCTACCACGTCCGGCTACAACAGTCTTATGGTCCAGGCGTCAGAGTATGGCGCAGAGCCTAAAGACATCACAGGGTCGACTCAATTAATTGCTCATTCGCCGGCCTCAATGGCGTCTGATGGAGGTACGTCTTTCAAGTTCTTCCACGAATAGATGGAGGGATAGTCTTCTAGTTTGAGATGTGCTTGTATTTATGTTTGAATTTATTTTTTAGAGTTTCAAAGCTGCCGACGAGATCGTCTTTTGGAGTCTGTAGGCGGGATCGTTCTTGATCCATTTGAGCGGGAGAGATCCTTTTCTTCGTCCGTGGATTTGAAGCTCCGAACGGGAAATGATCTCGTCTCTTTTAAGACGAAGAAGTCAAAGACTATTCGGGAGACGAAGGACCTCATCCAGAGAAGATTCGGCCTGGCCCCGTCGAGCTATCGGATTTCGACTCCGACAAACGATCTAGCAGAGAAGAGGACCATCCGGTCGTATCCAATTGAAAGTCATTCTAAACTGATTCTTACTCAGCCGCTTGTTGGCGGTATGATGGGGAACCAGGCAGTCCCGAACTATGGTGCCCCTGGTCCGCATAATGCGTGGTATTATCAGCAGAACATTGGGGCCCTTGAAGGGATGTTAGATCGTCAGCAATTCCGGGACGTCATCATGGTGAGTTTCTGCTTCCTACTGTACCTAAATCTTTTACATTACTCTTGCTGAGAATTTGACACGATTCGTCCTGTTCGACCTACTGCTGGCGTCAGGTGCATCAACCCTGCTCTTTCACTGTTATTGTTTCAGGGATTCGTCGCCGGGCCTTTCCCTCATAACAACGCAATGACTCCTTGGCGGCGGTTTTTCTCTCTTGTGGAACTAGCTCTACGTGTCCTTAATAAGACAAATCAGCCGCTTAATACGAAAGAGTATTATAAGGAATATCTTGTTCGTTTGGAGACTCTAGCGGTATGGTTCTTCCTTCCATCTGAATGACCTGGATATGCCTCGACTTGCTTGTTATTTTATCTTTGTATTGTGTTTTTTTGCAGCTTCAGATTCCTCGCCTGTCAGTTCGGGTGGAGGAGTTGATTGTCGATCTCCTCAACACTCAACAATTCCAAATTCCACACAAAAGAAAAACAGTTCGTCAAATTGTTCGACTTTATGAGCAGGTAAACCTTGTAATGAGACTAGCAAGCGAACAATTACCAGTGTGACTCCGATCGTGACCAAACTTTTTTTACCATGACTCAACATCTCTGACGCTCATGACTATTGCCATGTTCGTGCGCCAATTGAGATCTTCCGTATTGAAAAAAAAAGTTGGTCACGATCGGAGGGCACACTGGTTGTTCTCTTGTAAACAGTGATCATAATGACTGGTCGACAAGATATGTTCTTTTTTCAGAGTTTCCATAACCCGGACAGTGCTGAATTTCTTTTTTTCAAAGGGAGGATGATGGCGGACAACTTCGTTAACCTGTAACGCCGTTAGATGTTCAGTATTTTAGAGCGTTCCTTTACTACTCATACTTGTTCCTACTTGTTTACTGCTCATACTCTAATTTGTTCCTTCTATTAACAACGGAATATTTACATGTGTTAGTTTGATATCGGGCTCAAATTTTATAATGGATACGTACTAACAAACCCGGATTTAAGAAAATATGGCTACTCCCCCTCGGTTCCGTTCAAGATGGATAAAATCTGGGAAGATTCTTATTGCGGCAGCTACTTTAATGCTTTTGCAATAACGTTGATTGATTGATTAAACACAGTACCGTAGCATTCATCAACAATTTTCACCACTCCACCAATCGCGAATAAGGAATTTAATTATTTGATTGATTGTCTGATGATTTTTTTGGAACCCAGATTGTTTTGGAACCCAGTACAGAGGGTCCGCCAGCAACACACGGACAGTTTTTTATTCTCATTCTTTCACCTAGAAAACATTTTTTTGCAAATTTCTCAAATGCTGAAACTGATAGCCCTTGTTCTCCAGCATCTTTTCCACTCTTGGTGCCCAGCCTTTCATGGTCCGACGGCAGAGCCCGATGTCGATTTTCTTCCACTCCTCACGCATGGCGCGCTTTAGACCCTTAAGACTTTTCGTCTTCCTCCGCCAAAGTCGCTGTTTAAAAATTCCGTTGATCGAATAATCCATCGGGCTGAGGTCTGGTGAATTGGTGAAACTTTTCAGTTATGTTTACTATGGTAGGCGGCTAGAATAAAAAACTGTTCGCGTGTTGCTGGCGGATCCTCTGTAAGCTTATAAATTATTTATTTCGGAATTTCTGCGGCAATTCCAATTTTTTTCGAGCTTTACACGTCCCTCGATAATGCCGGCATGCTTTGCGAAGGTAAGGATTTCAAATAATTCAGTGAAATTTAATTGAAGAGCTATGTGCGTGCTGTTCTGCAAACTTTTTCACCAAAACTGAGCACGCCGTATCAGCTCTTCATCTATGCATTCGTAAGTTTTTGCCCCGAAATTCCCGAACGAGAGTTACCGGCACACGAACGAGAACTGATCGAGGACAGGCCCGATTTGAAGTTTTAAAGATACATTTCACACTTTTTTCCTTTAATGAAAGGGGTATTTGGGTTCTCACGTCAGAAACTGAAGATCTACGGGGTGTTGAAAAATGTCTGACGAACTTTGACATTAAGGGAGAGTGTCGGTTTGCCTAACAAAAATTACTGACGTCATTAACGGATGTTCCCTTATTGGAATGGATTTGAAGATGCCGGTTACCATTTCTGTGGCCCCGACTCGTTTGTCGAATGATTTGCGCATCGACTTTTGTTTGCCGGAACCGTTAAATGGGTAAACGAACAAAATATTTCTCGTAATTCAATCAATCAATGCAATGGAGAAAGTTTTAAAGCGGCTGCCGCAATAATAATCTTCCCCGATCTTCTCCATCTCGAACGGAACCGAGGGGGACCAGTCATGTTTTCTAAAATCATGATTTGATAGTACGTATCCATAAAAAAAAGTTGTGCCCGATGTCAGGCTGACGCAGGTAATTACTCCCTTGTAAGTTAAAACCCTTTTCTTACCGGCGCCCAGCATAATAGGGTGGTCCGAGTTTTGTGCCAATTATTGCCTTTCTGTGCCACTGCTTTTTACATGCAAAGAGAGTATATACTAGAGTTAATTCCAACCATATTCTCCAGGGAGACACGCCGAATCTTCGATACTTAGGCTGTGGTGCGTTTTCATTTGTCTATCTACTTAAACAGATAAACCAGAGCCAATTCGAAACATATTCTACAAAGAGACACGCAAAATCTCCTGTATTTAGGCTGTGGTGTGTTTCCATTTGTCTATCAGTTCCTGAATAGTTCCTGAGCTCGCGTACTAGTTCCTGCCGACATGGCGGAACTATGTACGTGATAATAGCTAAGTAAGTACATTATAGAATGTGAGGGTAGATAGGAATGGGTTAGCTAGGTAGAGAGGCTATACTATTGCGTAACTGTTGGGTACCACCCAACACGTGAGGAAACCCTAAGATTGTGAAATGGCGAATGCTGCAGTCGATGGTGCTGTGGGAGCGAATTTCAACGGGGAGCTGGGGGAGAACGATGGGTTCTTCAAGGGGCTGCTCCAGGCTACGAAGGATTTGGACGGGGGTTCAAAAAAGGAATCTCTAGCTACCGTTCTGAAGTACGTGAAAGATCATTCAGCATCTGCTATATCCGCCTTTAGTATCGTAAAAACCGCCGTAATTGCCAAAATGAGTGAAGAGCCTGCCCAAGCCGTTGTTAAGAATATTTTGCAGGTCGCCGCCCGAAACAACAAGTGGGCTGGCGTCGTCGTCTCGCCCGCTCCGCCAACGAATGCGCGATCCCCTCATGCCGTTATTTTGAAGCCCGCTAACGGGGCAAATGGACCGTTGAGCAGCGCGGAGTTTAAGAAAAAGATGGCAGCCGCCATTCCACGAGAACAACGCATTGTTGGTATGACCGAATTGAAGCCCACGCGTAGTGGTGGATTCGTCGCCGTGTGCAGCGATGCAGCCTCCTGCGAACAAATCATGCAACAAATAGACGCACGCAAAGAGGATCTCGGCCTCGAACAGGTGACTAAATCCACTAATTTCGATCGACTACCGAAAATCATTATCCGCCAGGTTCCGAAGGAGTATAGTGAGGACGAGTTTCGCACAGAGTTTTGTCACGCAACTGGTGTCGAGATGAGCAGGGTGCGCGTCGTTAAGAAATTGTGGAACGAAACTAATGTTGATCGATTGAATTGCGCCTTTGTTGTTGAGGTTGAACAGGCCGTCCGTGAACAGATGATCTCGAGAGGCAAGATGATGATTGGCTATGAGACATGCTATGTGGCCGACCACGAGTACGGGCAGTAGACTTGTGGAAAGTGTGCAGATGTTGGTCATCACCACAATATTTGCACGGCAGAGGGCGCTAATTAGTGCTGTAACTGTAAATCAACCACGGGACCAGCTCATGGGGCTCGTGAAACTCGGCTGTGCCCGTTCGCCCAGAAATTAGGGAACCGTGAAAACGTGGAACGAAAAATTGTGCAAAAAAACTAGCGAGGTGCACCTCTGGTGCACCGAGCGTAATCCATCATTTATCTACCACTAGTGCACCAAAAATAACCGTTCGACATTCGCTTCGCTCGCGGACACCAATTAGTTTGAAAATCTTTTGTTTGAAATTGAATGGATTATTGAATACGATAAAAAAAATTCGAAATTAAGTTGGCGATCTTCTTGAAAAATACGATGTCTGTGTTTTTACTGGAAAATCATTGCTTATTCTGCTCAAAGGTCGACTCATTTTGGATAATTCGAAAATGTCATTTTCATTTTTCATTTCATTAATCCATTTCATTTTTCAGGTGCCTGCTATTTCTCGCGTACGAGAATTTCCCAATAAAACTTCGCCCATGGGACCTGCTCGGCATCCTTGAGCGATGGGATTTGCGAGCGGTGTTGGACCTTACCGATTCTTACTGCCAGGAATGGACAAGAAAATAACGCTGGACATCAAATTGTTCGAATATGAGAATGCATGTCTGTCTGTCTGTCTGTCTGTCTGTCTGTCTGTCTGTCTGCCTGCCTGCCTGCCTGTCTGCCTGTCTGTCTGTCTGCCTACCTGCCTGCCTGTCTGTCTGTCTGTCTGTCTGTCTGCCGCTTTTTCTATCTTTCAGTTGTAACGTCTTTGTCTCTCCCCTTTTTTGTCTGCCTTATCTTTGTCTTCGTACCAGTTTGTCTGTGTCTGTTTGTTTGTCTGTTTAGTTGCCAATAATAGTTTTTCATTTTTTTCACTTTCCGGCTGAAAGTACTCTGCCTTAACTGTTCTCCTACTAGAGCATTTTGGTCTTCCACACGTCGCGAAATAAGTACGCGAAACATAAATTGTAAAACTCGCGATAAAATCTTATCGTTTTGAGCCGCGAACTCTCCGCAGCCTTTACAAGCTGCATCCTGGCAGGAAAATGTCCAGATCTTGTTCTTCATTTTACGCCACGCTAATTCACTGAGGAGGCGGACGGTCGTTGTGTCCATCGGGTGGTTCTCCAGCTCGCTGGCTTTGAACTCCATGTGGACTTTGATGGCAATTTGGGTGGCTTCGAGAAAGACACTTGGATGGAACGATTAAGCGGTCCGGAAAGTCCCGGTTTTTTCAGGTAATGCAGTTGTGAAGCTGGAATTTCAGCTGGTGCCAGAATCAAAGGACAAACAAACATATCGAACAAGATGACTTTCGGGAACGTTTTCACAGCTGCTCGCTGAAACGCGCCGGCTAGATATACAATCGCGTTTCTTTCCGGCAACTGCAAATGGTCTAAAAACAACATTTTGCGTAATAATTGCCAAGTCCGGCAGTGCTACGCATAAACTAAGTTCCAGAAAATAGACGTACTGGGTAAACAGAGATCGCTGCTCGTGATTGCGATACACTCGTCAAGTGCTTTCGGGTCGACATTAGTGGCCGCAGAGGGAGCTCTTGCGTGACATCCGAAATTGTTTTCAGCATGGAGTCCCAACCCAGACGAGAAATGCAAGCCGCATACCCTGTTAAGCTACCTATAAACAGTAGAAAACTACGATTCAAAATTAAGGCCACATTTTAAAATGAACTGGCAGCACATTGCACTATTCGATTTACGCTTGGACCTTTTTTTTCCTGGGCCAATAAACGGTTGCCCGTCAGAGAAACCTTAATCGGTTTACGGAAGCGCTTCTTGTTCTTATCTGGTCCCTGGTAGCAGTTAGCGCTCCTTCTGGACGGGGAATATGCAAATTGGGACATTGCATTTCCACGTTTCTGTGCCGTTTCAACCTGGTTGGCCGTCGTTAGAGGTAGTCCAGGGTACGAATTGTCGAAGCTGTTGTGACCGGAATAGAATCTCGAGTATCGTCGGTTATTATTTTCGTTCGTATTTTTGGGTCGACCGGCTTGGCTCTGCAGAGTTCACGGTAAAAGGGCAACCAAGTATCCTTGAGCCACTGCAACGGGAAAGAAATGTAAGCCAAAAACAACAGCTTGTTCGAAGATAGGCAAAGATAGGAAAACAAACAAGGAAAGTAATAGATAGCTCGATAGGTGTGCAGCTCGAAATACCTCGACACTTCCGTCGCCGTTTTTGACATCCCCGTTCACGATCGACCAAAATTTGCTGATCATCGAAAAAAAGCACACAACCGGTGCATTTTTGAATTCGACGTCCCCCGCGGCATGATATGTCGTCAGTGCCGACTGCACCTCTCCGCTAAACAACTGTAACGACAAATAATTTTTGCAATTAAGATGGCGGCACGGCTGGGCAATATGCAGAACACTTATACCTTAACAGCAGGCCAAACCTTTTGGCGCTCAATCTCCGCCGGCTGGACTACGATTGCCGAGAGACAAGGAGCGAGCCGCCCACTTGAAACAGTGTATTGCTCCTTCCTCCAGAGTCGCCGAACGAGATCGATGTTAAAAATGCCTGCAAAAAAAAACAGCCGTCCCAGCAACGGCTACGCATGTTTGTTTGAACCAACAAAAATATTTTGTCACCTGCTGTGAATCCCGAACCCCGTAAAACTGCACGCTCCAATTCGAATGCAGGTTTTTACTTCCCTGGCAGTCCAATCAGGCTGTTACGGATGTTCTTAATTCCGTGCATCGCGTCCGGATGCCAGTCGATCTCTTTATTTCCTTCAATATCTAGCCGGCAATCGTAGTCCTGAAGGAGTGCCACAGGATCCCGAACCAGGTGATTCCGAAAAACGTTCTGGTTTTGAATCGCGTTATCCGTGATGATCTTCCTGGGATGGACATTTATTGAGGCAAGTTAACGGATAATCATTTCCACGAAAATGCGGAGAAAATCATCGCTGGCATGCAGTACAGGCACCGTGCAAATAATCATCTGGAAGTAGCTCCCGAGTGATTTCAGCTGAAAGGAGAGGATATAACCGGCCGGCTGCCCCTCAAATTCAGGTTTTGGTGTGTTGGCGGGACTCCCGTAGAGTCGGTCAGCAGTGAAGACTTTCCTTCCAGAGATTTTCATTTCATCAATACAGATGGCATATTCATAGTCGTGGAAATCAGGGTGTGGTTCTCGTTCGCCAATCCGTTTCGCAATCTCTTCCAACATCTCCGGCTTCATGGCAGCTTTGGTGTTGAAAGGCGAGCTGTATTCTGTCAACATAGTTGAAAGGTATCCTCTCTATTGTTGGACCACGCCCAACAAGTCCTCATACCCAATCATCACAGCTATTTGACTCGTTAATACCTTACTTAGCAACTATCTACCCTATTAACCCTATTCTGCTGCCACAGCTAATTACTTGTATGTAATTCTGATGTGTGTGCTATTTACTATCAATTCTGTAGTTAACACTTTACTATATAATCAGATGTTTTACTAGTTACAAGAGGCAGTTGTACTTTCTCTTTCCTTTCTTCCAGTTTACTTCTCTACCGATCACCACATTCAGTCCAATAAACTTGTTAACTATCCAACCTCCGGTTGGTAAACCTAACACTATGGTAGAACTACGCATCCGCTATTGAGGAATGCATCGTAAGCAGCTGGCGAATGAAGATAAGTCACGAACGCCACCTACAAAATCATAGCATGGTATTGTCAAATTTTATCTTTTAACCGGAATTGTTTAACTTTAAGTGTACCATCAGTTTGTTTATTTATGAGTTTATAGAAATATTATTAACAATATTTGCATATTTTACAACAGCATGGCACGCACTATATAATTATCTAAATTCATCGCTACATACTGCTGATCAATGTTTTTGGAATTTTATTTTATTTTAATATTTTATTTATATAATGTTTATGGGTCCGTTGATTTGCATTACAATTACAAGTTATTTCATTTTATCTCGCAACAAATTGGAATGTATGTCTAATTTTATTCAAACTTACAACTTTTATTTAAACAACGCCGATCTAGATCTTTTCATGTAAATTTATCGCCTAAAATCAGCAATCTGAACCGTCAAAACAGCGTTGACTGCTATTGACTTACATTTATCAAGTTATCCGAATAGCTAAAATTACGCCCTTTCTCCTGCCCAACAGTCCTAAGAACAAACTTCGTCTGTTCGCGCAAAAACATCAAACACGACAGCTCTTTTCCCACACCCCCAGCCTTCTCGGTCGCCCACCGAGCTATCCGTGTCTACAGCATGCAGACTGTTAATAGGAGGCGTCGTGTTATCTTTTATTGGACTCTTGCAGTGCACCGTCATAGATGCAATATCAAAAAGATCCGATATTTCAGCTTCAATGCGGCGTAAGTCAGTCCGCCGGAAGCTAATAAGCTTCACAAGAATACGGACACATCTGTCATTGACGAGACCGATTTCCCCGATAGTGAGTCTGCTCCACGGATGATCGCCGTACCCAAGAAAATTCCAAGCTCATATCTGATCGAATCACCAACGAGCGCTGACTTAGTTTGCTATCCACGAACTCGGATGACGTGAAGATGAGATGGTCCTGCCGCGGTTGAAGAATGAAATTGTTTGGAGCTTTGAATGCTGTAACGAACAAGGAGAATGGTTAGAAGGCACTGGCCTAACTCGGTTAGCATAAGGGTTTTTCCACTTGTATATTTACATTCGGCACAAATTACTTCGAACGAAAATATTTCAGATTCCAGGTCGGTTTCGTTGAGCAGCACCAGGTCCGCATTCAGGCGAGAAAATCGTGAAAGACGTACAGGCTGCTACCCCGGAAAATTCAGGGTTGGTAGAACATTCTCTCTGTCGATGAGCTCGGTGTGCCCTTTGAATTGACGCAGAACAGCAACGGGAAATTTCACGTGCAAATTCGGCTGTGAATGGAGCTTTTCCATTTTGCGCCGGATTTGGTTCCGCGTTTCGTGTTTTCTTCCCATCGTCGTCTCATTCGTTGGGACTTAGGAAAACGAAGCATGGTGACGTCTTCCCCACTCTGCACATTGCACAGGGCCACGCTACAGACTTTCGTTCAGTGCTTCCTTTTCGTTATTGTTGGCTCTGCTGGTCTGCCAAAGAGTTCACTGGAAGTGGTTTGACTGGTTGAACACGGTAATGGCTCGCTTGGTTCTGCAGTCAATGTCGATACAGATTGGGGACTGCTTGCATGACCGATGGGGTTGAGTTGGTCGACCGGAGCATGAAGCTCCAGCCGAAGAGCAGAGCGAGAATCAGCCTTTCCGTAATCTAAAAGCAATAAAAAAAACACTGATAATAAAAATTCAAGATAGTGGGTTTTCTTGAAACTGACAGAGGGATCAGTGCGTTCGGATTCGAATTGTGTTAGTTTTATCAATTTTACTAAGGACCCTATCATGAGTTGGCTTTAGTTTTTTGGTTGGATCATCAGACTTCTGAAGGTTTTACAATGGCAATAATAAAATCACCACCCAGTACCGCTAACACGGTATGGTTTTTTATATTTATTTTAAAATAAGACTTAAAATACCAAAACATGTATTTTATCTTAAAACAAAATTCATTTTATTTAAAATCAGTTTTGGACGGAGGGCTATTTTCAATTTAATATAATTCAGGCATGTGGCTAATTAAATATTTTGATTTATTTTAAAACTTTTCACCGTAATATGCATTAAAATTGATGTTTTAGATTAAAGTTTTTAAGTTCTGCTACGCAATGTCAATTCATTGATGAATTATTGGTGAATTATTGGTGAAGCTATTTTCAGTCAACCAATTGTAAACATTCAGTGCTTGATATGTTGCCTCTGAGTCTATTGAGACAATTTCGTGTAGTTTAACAGTTCAGATATCACGAAAAGTCAGTAAAACATAACAGGAAGAAAAATTGCACGGTTCAACAATTATTATGCGATGATTCCATAAATTGATAACATGGGAATTAATTTAAATGAAATAAATTAACCAACCATAACTGTTCGCTAGAATTTTTAATTTAATGAGCTAAAAAATCGCTTGTGAGTGCCGGGGTTTGTTCTTTTAACTGAAGTGTTCTCTTTACAAACCGAGATTGTAACTGCAGGACTCTTCCACAGGTGTCGAACCGTGTATCCCCGCAGGACACATGCTACTTCCGAATCGGCCATCTACAGATTCAGTTGTTGGATAGTGATCGTCGGGTTCGGTCTCTAATAACAACTGGAAAAGTAAGTGAAATAATGCTGTTTAAATAACGTGATTGATTTTTCATAACACCATTAATTTATATCTTTGGGTAAAGTGAATTATAATAAAGAACTCACTGTGCGTGAAAAAAAACCAAATTCTAATCCTAACTATTTAGAAAAACAATTTAAATTAAATATCTTAATATTTAAAAAAAATGCAATGACTTTAAATAAAAATATACCTTTAAATTTGCATTCTTATTTTGTGAAATTGAATAAAATAAAAGTGCGTCATTAAAAACTAACAACCGCTTTCTGTACATTTTTGCATTTACAACGTAATCAAATTTATATTAAACAATACAGTGTGGATTCTGATGAAAAATCGTATTGAATGGATTTGAATGAATCAGTGGCGCGTCACTTACAAGATTACTCGGTAAAACGCTGCTTGGGAGGTAGGATGGTGCGCTTGTCATACCCTAAGATGTTTCAGAAAACGATGAGACCACAGTTGATTCCGAACGGTCGTTCCAGAAAGTTGTCCTGCTGTACTTCGTGGCAAGATGGTGTTCAAGTGTTGGACCACGCCCAACAAGTCCTCATACCCAATCATTATAGCTCTTTAACTCACAAGTACCTTGCTTAGGTAGTGAGTCTATCTACCCTGTTCTGTATCTGCTGCTACAGCTATTTACTTGTATGTAATTGTGATGTTTGTGCTAATTACTATCAATTCTATAGTTAACACTTTACTATATAATCATATGTTTTATTAGTTTTAGAGGCAGTTGTACTACCTCTTTTCTTTCTTCAAGTTCATTCATTCATTCAGTCTAATAAACTTGTTACCTATCCAACTTCCTGTTGGTAGACCTAACACAAGGGACTTGCGTTTATTTCCTTGACGTTTCGCTCCCTGTCCAAACTCAGTTCGAATATTCGCATTTTGAGGCCAAATTTTCAGACAAATCTAAAAAGCAGAATAATCTATGAATGAAGCTTTACACATTTCGACCAGTCAAAGCGAGTATATACAGCTCAGTCGAAACTTTTATTTTCGAAGTTCTATTTTATTCTACGCTGAAACGGAAAGATCTCACCTCGTTACCCCGCGAGTTTATAAATGCGACTTCATTTGACGCAAACACGCCATTACTGATCTTAATGAGGTGATGAGGTGGCGATAGACCACAGCTGAAAACAAAAATACTTAAAACTGGCCAATTGTGAAAGAATCTGGAGCTCTCAGGTCAACATTTCTTACAGTATGTTCGCACAGACCGAACAGACAAATGAACCAATTGTGCAGTTGACAAATGCAGGCAGTCTCACGCCACAGTCAAAGCACTTTGCGTTGTGGGAAAGATTTCTCACTTGTCTGACACTTGCCGTAGCGCTCCGAGTGGATGAAAGCGGTTCGTGCATATCCAAGTGTTATCCTGAAAACAGGCGGGAATATTAGCCCTCAATGCATGGCTCTGTGCATGTATATCTTTGACGTGTTGAAAACCGAAAAAAGGATATCCCATTTATATTACATCATAGAAAATTAAGACTAGGTGCCATATTTTGGGGCGATTAGAGGAAAAAAGACATGCAATTCGAAGCACAATCGAGTAAATTTTATCCTGACTTCATGAAGTTTTCGCTGATGCTTTGTAGCCAGCCCAGAAAGCGCGGCCAAAGCCCCGGGGAAGGGAACATTTCTAATTCACTTTGCGGATTTAGTAGAATCATGAGGAATTTTCCTTGTTTAAAAAAATCGAGCGTGTGACGCTTCGTAATTGTTGCGGTCCCAAAAAATTCGGTTCGGTGTTTGCTTCAACACGAAATCTATGGCATGCCGTACAGGACAACGCATCACGTGGTCATTTATCTCTCGTTTTTTAATTTTTAAAAATTGTTACATGGATAGAAGTTCCTGAATACAATTTAAAAAAACTACATCTATCTAGTTCTGTAATATCCGGCCATATTCTATGCGATCGATATGGATTATCATTTTATTTTATTTTATTTTATGATTTTCCTCACTTTGCAAGGCCTGCGTGTCTGTCCGTAGACTTATGGTGTGGCTCTTATTATATATCCTCTTTGCTGTAGGTCAAGCGATACCTTGCCTTCACTCTAGTTGTTCGTCAAAGTTCCTTCACGGCGTGGCTTGAAATTATTTCTGGAATATTTCTCCTTGGACTTCGACATTATTCTTCAGTGATCTCTCCACCTCCTCCTATCCGTTTACTTTTTCGCGCAAAAGAATACATTTTCTCCCTTAGTCACTTGCCACTTCGCCAGGGATTTTTTTCCCGAGACATCACTGACACTTTCCGAGGTCCTGCATCATGCCAAATAACGGAGGTTACCTCAAGCAGGAGGCCTATCCGGAGCCCCAGCGACAGAAAGAGTATGATGAAGTGAGTGGTGGTCTTGCCCAAGCTGC
>LRSR01012836.1:0-11303 GCA_001579985.1 Hypsibius dujardini | reverse complement strand
ACGTGAAACAAGACTTGTATGATGAGACGAGAAGATAAATTTCCGTTATGCAATTGGGTTGATATTTTTTCCTGCATTTGCTGTTGTGCGCTCTCGGCGAAACAGAAACAAGATTTTTTGAAGCACTTTTACGTGCAGTATAGCAACAGGTGGTTTTACTTTTAATTAGAGAGGTATACCGTAGTTCCGGGTTGGCAAAGACCTGCGAATTTTAGTCTTGCTAGTACCGTATACCGAAACTGAAACTTCACCGAAAAAAAATCATAAACTGAGCTCACATATTCTGCAAATAATTTAATTACAAAACGAATTATTTAATTTTTAAAATGAAAAACGAAAACGAAACCTTGTGACTATTTTTTTAGTGATATTGTTGGACACGCCCAACAAGTCCCCACATCCAATCATGATAGTTCTTTAACTCACGAGTATCATACTTAGTTTGTAACTCTGTCCACTCTATTAACCCTATTCTGATGTATGTGCCATTTACCTTCATTTTTATAGTTAAAACTTTACTATATAATAATGTGTTTTATTATTTCTACAGTCAGTTCTACTTCCTCTTTCCTTTCTTTCAGTTTATTTCTCTAACAGTCTTTACTATCAGTCTAATAAACTTGTTAACTATCCAACTTACGGTTGGTAGACCTAACAATATGCGCTACAATCTTGCCATGTTTCGCAGCAAACATGGCAGCATTCTAAAAGGCCGGCAGTGAAATAGGATAAGATGTCTCGGTGAGTGGGGGGGGGTGTCCAAATGGAATGTCCAAATGGGATAAGGAGTTCGGATGACGTCACGTCATGTATTTCGAAAAATAAAAAATACAGAAAAATGCAAAAGTTTGCAAAGCCAAACTACTGCGGAAATCATATTGGAAACTGAAAACTATTTGTTCTTGTTAACACGTTCGGCGACCGTGCTTGACATTTTAATACAAAGCACCGGATTGCCTTTATTGTGTGAAGAGTGGACCATGAAATGGATGAGACAATTGGACTGCACGCTATTTACAACGTGGAACGATGTTTTTGCTGTACCGGGTGCGGAGTACATTTTGACACAAACGTTCCTTTCTTTTTTTATTCACAAAATTTTGTCAAAAAATTACCAAACAATTACAGAAAACAGAGGTCTTCTATCGGAAACAAAAAAGAGTTTACTCAATATGAGAGCCTCTCGATTGAGTGGTTACTCACTCAAATCGGCCTGCGCGCGCGCTGATCTACTTTTAATTTTATGCCAAAAATGAATCCCGCACAAAATACAGGAGGACATACAAACAACAGATAGGCAGGCAGGTAGATAGACAGACTTACAGATAAGGCAGACTAAGTTATTTCCAGTCCCATTGGAACTGGATTTAGATAAATGGAACTCCAATTGGAAAATTAGCTAATTGGAACTGGACCCCTTTTGCAATCTTTTAACCAATAAAATAATTCGTTGTAAGGGGCACGAAATTGCTCCACTCTCTGAGAAGCAAACATCGGCACGCCACTGTGTCCATAATTCTCCGCGAAAGCACTTACACTCCCGGAACCCAAACAACACAAAGCTGGGCAAGATAAGCTGTTATAAATGGTTATGCAACAGTTATAAGTTTAAACTGCAGTGTTCCTGCGCTGAAAAGGTGAGAAAAGATCCACATCTGCAAGGGATGTACACAAATATTGATTGCTTTCAATCTGGAAAGAGTCGCGCACTCGAATTATTCACGCAGCAACTGGCTGGACATTTTGTCCACACTCAATCCCCAGCCCGATGCGAAAGTGATTTTCGGAGACTAAGCTGGCAATCGCAAACTAGGCAAATTATAGCCTTCTTTGCTTACTTTTTGCTTTATCATGGCTGTTGGTCAGCCGGAAATAAGCTTTTTACGCAAGGCTTACTTTTAAATGAGCATAATTAAGCGAATGATCGATAGCAGAAACTGCCATTCTTTTGCCAAGGATCAACTAAGCAAGCGCTGACTACGCTAGTCAGAATTATCCAAAACTGAGGTTATTTCTTCGAAGGCTGCTCATGTCTAGCTTAGTCTTTCATAGTTCCCATACGTCAAGCCACGACGTCATTTGTAAACATCACGGTAGTTTTTTCATCATTTTCAATGTCTTTTTTGAGAACATAAATGAAGGAACATTATAAGGTTACGTCGCAATCTTAGTGAAATATTACGAAGTTCCTGCATCGCCAGCCAAATTGATGGCTGCAACCAGAAGGAATCAGGGTGGTTCTGCCCGCAAGCATGATGTGGAAGGAGAGATGAATTTGCTTGAGGAAAAGGATGGAAAATTATGGTGCCGTAGATGTGTCCACGTATCATTCACGAAATCTCAAAACGCTAGGGCACATGCAAGAAAGCATCTCAATCGAGATCATAGCCTGCCCACCAGGTGTAGTGAACGCAGCATTGAAAAGTCAACTCAAGGAGAAACAACTATAAGTACAGGTCTGTTCAATCAATCAATCTATACGCTTCCTACTAACAAAGTTTTCTTAGCGTACTAATGCGTAATTAACACTGGCGTTTCATAATGTTTACAGTGGTGCATGAAAAAGTCACCGGCGGCACAGCGGAAAACGAACTTAACTTGGCTGACACTACTGTACTGATTGGTGATCATTTGGCTGAGGAACAGGCAATCCTGGCCAACGTGGATGCTGACAATTGTAAGTCCATTTGATTGATTGATTTTTCAGTTTGATACGTTCATTCAGCCTAAAACATGTGCGAAATTCGCTGGAAGTGTCCTGTGCGGTGCAGTAATTGTACGCATTTTAGGTGCAGGTAACGTCCAAGGCGCAGAAACGCCTTCGCTGGTAGATTCTGTTGTTGCTGACTCAAGTCCAAGAGATTTGCTCAGACTGCTCGGCCTTTCACATGCTCTTTCTGACCGCGCACTTCATAATATCCTCGCCCTGCTGAAAATGAAGAACCTCGACTGGAGGAACGTCACGGCGTCGTCTGTGACAAAGCATTCCGACCTCATTCCTGAAATTATAGCACAGACTCGTTGTCTCGATTGCGGCGACCCCGTTCGAAACGAAAGATGCCAAGACGAATGGTACGGTAATAACTATTTGGGGCGATTTGTTGAATACCATAGGTTAACGCCGTTGCTTTTTGTTGTTTTTTAGCGTGCCACGATACTCGGACGCCGATATTTTTGTGTCTTCTAGCATCAGGTCGCAGCTGAAGACCATATTGGAAAGTAAGTGCTAACTGCAGCCATCAGGCTTTGAGCAGTCTGAGTCTCCGAAGCAATGAACATTTATTGCTTCAATTTTTTTTATTTGTGCAATGTTAGGCGAACGTGTGAAATTCTGGGATTCAGCAGACTACCGGCCCAACGGCAAAATTTGTGACTCGACCGATGGCTCGGAGCACAGGCATTTTATGGAGAAGGTCATGTCGCAGGAGGAGGACATCAGGGTGATCACTCTCACATATAATACAGACGGTGTTTCGTTTCACAAAGAGAGTGTTAGGAGCGCGTGGCCTGGAATGCTAACAATTGCGGAGTTATGCCGGACCAGAAGGTACTTTCCTTGGTGAAATAGCAGGCTACCTTAACAATGTACTCCCCTCACGTAAGAATACAAAATTTATTGTTTGTCAGTTTTTGCACGCCCATCTTAATTAGTTTATAATAATTTCGCTCAGAAAAGACATGACATTCCATACAATATTTTAGATTTGTAAAACAAAATTTAAAAATGCACACCGTCCCCTCTGAAATAACGTTTTCTGGTATGGGCGTTACCCGTATATGAATTTTTTTTGTTTCAGGTACCTGAAGCAAAATATGGTTATCTATTCTCTCTGGGAGGGTCCGCGGATTGGAAAACAGAAGCCACCGTTCACCCCAATGTTGAAAGCCCTTGCTGAAGAGGTTAAATCAATTAATGAAGGTATAAATCGTCGTATGCCATATTACTTTACTATTCGTATTTATCCGTTGAATTGAATGATTAGTAAAAGAGCTGCAATCATTTATAGGTAGACTGGAGTTGTTAGTCAACGGCAAGCTTACTCTAGTTAAAGTTTATGTAACCAAAGTCATAGCGGACATCCCTGCTAAAGCTAGCTTGCTGAATATGGTGTACGCCAACGGTGAGCATGGGTGTGGCATCTGCGAAATCCCTGGCAAAAGCGTTCGGCAAGGTGACGGCCACTGTCGCTCGTACGCACCAGTAGACGGAGCCACTGCGGTAAAACCACCGAAACGAACACTCCTATCCATGAAGGCTCAAGCAGAACTCGGAGGACTAAATAAACCGGTCAGTAGATGAGGTTCTTCTGTATCTCGTGTGCTGATAGATATCCCAGTCACTAATATTAGTACTAGTAATTTCACTATAATAAAGTGTGTTTAGGTGACCGGTATGAAGGGTGAGCCTCACCTTTCGCATCTTCCTCTTTTTGACTACTCGACATCAGTAGTTATTGACGAAATGCATGCCATATTCATCGGAGTGGTCAAACGGATACTTCAATTATGGTTTCATGGCCAAAAAGCAGCGAAAGGTGCGAAACGAACGCACTGCAATTCTCTCACTTTCAAGCTAAATGATGACCAGGTACGACAGTTGACCGTCTACATCCCCATAACAGAAATAATGTACTAGTAAACAAATACAATTGAATGTGTACAAATTGGTCACCGTAAATGCTAAACAAAAAATTTGCATTACTTCCAGAAAGCACGCATGGAAGCTCGATTGCTAGCGTTTAAACCACCTCAGCATGTTAGTCGTACACCCAGAGACTTCGTGATCAAGAACTGGAAAGCGAACGAGTTTCGTTTGTGGTTTTTCCATTATTCCGTCCCGTGTGCAGAAGGGATCATACGGCCTGACATCCTGCATCACTGGATCCTGCTCGTTCAGGCAATTTCACTGCTTTCTCAACCTGAGATAACGGCCTACACTGATCTGCCTCTTGCAAAGAGCTTACTGCGTCGCTTTTCTGATGATTTCGTATCGCTTTATGGTACGGTATATGATTGAATATGGAGTGAAAAAGTTAGAGTTAGCTCAAGAGTTTGTCCGTTGAAATCTTTGGTATCAAAACAAATGTATTTTTAAAAACTGAATATTTAATACGAAGCAACACTCCAACAAATAGTTTGATATATTTAGTAAATAATCAAATAATAATAGCATCTTTTATTGCGCTTGATTTAAAAATACCGCGATAGGCTTAAGTCAAATTATCATATATTTCTTTGCAGGCGCTAACAATTACGGCATCAACGTACACTACCTGCTCCACTTGGCGGACCAGGTCGAAATGCACGGTCCTTTACCAGAGAACTCATTGTTTCCGTATGAGGCCTACAATGGCTACTTCAGTTCTCATTGTCATGGTAATGGGACCATCGCACGCTCTGCTATGCGGCAGTTACTGGCCAATCAAGCGCTATCGAAAGCATCGAATGTCACAACTAATCCAGCGACAAAACAATTTTGTGACCGTCTAAAACGACAAAGGTACTACAGTAGTATGTGCGCTGCCATCCTCTTATTACTCGGACATTGCATAATGTAATCTGTGCAGTATAATTACATACTGTAAGGTACTAGTATATGTACATAATACATATGCGAAGTAGTAGTCGTGTATTGTCTGAACCTTTCAGGCATCTTTTGCGGCTAATCAGCGTAATAAAATTGTTTTTTTTAACTACGGTAGAGTTCGAATTCCTACATCAGGGAACGGATGGAAAGCGTACAGCAAATCCCGACCAGCCGAAAACTGCATTTTGTTCGACCAAGACTATGTTTGCCGGGCACACGTGAAAGTGGTCTGCTTCTCCAACATCCAGTTTGGCCGATTGTTTGTTTGGACGGACGAATATAAACGAGTCAAGAAACGTTGTTCAAAGTACCTCCGATTGACAAGCAAGTCGACAGGAAGCTTGGCATTTTGCGAAGTGAGGTCGATTATCCTGTGTACGCAGTGTGCCCAGATAATTTTAAAAGCCATCAGTTTCGATGTACGAGCCTGGAAAGTGGGTACCGACTTTTTGACGCACATGCTTGAAGTAACAGGATCAACGTAAGTAGCTCACTATTAGTAACTCTTGGGCTTAGACTTAGTAATCATATACTGTACAGCTGTAACGTACTTGTATTTGTGATGCCTTTCTTACTCTTCTTTTGCCCGCCCAGTCAAGAATTTTGTTTTGTTGTTAACTACTGGTTTGTTTTTTTGCAGGGATTCATATTTTCGAACGGAGGATTACAATTTAAGTCCTTGTTTTGGTTTACGTATAGATAATAAACTGTTTCTCTCCGTGGTTATGCAGTTTGAGACCTCGTCATAGCACTCGTGACGATAATAATACTGATGTACTAGTATCTGTGAACTCTCGCACTGTTTAGTGCCTCTGACCATGAATTGAGGTGTGTACTTTTAAAACATTAGAAAAGACTTCTGCCTGATGAAAACAAAAAAATTTTATCAGGCGGTAACCGATAGGGGGCGCAATAGGACACAAGAAGATCAGTTTTGATAAAGCGCCGATTGAGCTTTCACGCACGTTGAGCGGATCCGATTCTCGGCACTCGTCGTATTTTGGCATCTTGGCATCTTGGCATCCTGGCATTTTGGCATCTTACACTGTTCCGGTTCTTCGTTTTTGCGGAATTTCTTTCTTTCCTGCTTTTCATATTGCTTTTCATATTTTCCAAAATGGAGTCAAGTGCAGGATTGGCTATTGTGTATTTTCCCAAAGATCACACACTGTTAGTAGTGTCCACCAAAAAATTCCAGCCTGTGCCATCTCGCCATGTGGCGAAACATTCCCTTCATCTTGTGAAGACGGGAAAATCCTCATCAACAACTGTCTACCAGGGATTCGTCATGTTTGCCTCGTACGGTAAGTACATTTTTGTGGAAGATTGATTATTGCATCTCTACAATATGTAATACTAAACCAAATTTCGCCCTGTTTCAGGTGAAAAAGCCGGAATTTCTGCGAGCGAAGAATGCGACCAACAAATGAACGAGGAATTCAAAGAGCAGGCATACAGCGATGGAATAAAGCTGGCGCAGAAATGCGGAATAACATTGAAAAAAGTAAGCGGTGATGACAGATTTTAGGCGTTACACTTGGCTGAAAAGACTGAGTTCTGAAAAGTATCCCTGAGAAAAAGTGCCAAAAACTGATGACGTTACATCAGCCAATCGAGCAATCATTCAATCGTTGGTACCCCGTCTGAAAGTTGCGTACGGTTGCAGGGAGTGTGTACGGACGTGAGCGATGCACCGGAGGTAATCTTTACACGAACCCCTGAACCTGCAGCACAATCCGGTCCTGCTTCAACCTCCTTTCCGAATACCGCTCAAGAGGTTGGCCAATTACCACAACACTTTAAAATTTCATGTACTTTACGGAGTGCTGGTTTGAACAATTTTTCAATTATATTCATAACTTGATTCTTCCAGTGTGTCTGCAAAGCTCAGTGGGAAGAACACATGAAAAACTTCAGGCAGCTTAAAGAGGGATGGATGAAGGAGATTCAGGTAAAAAGCGTATGATTGTAAACTTATGCGAAACGCGCGTCATGTCGATTGTGGATCAATATTCAGTATAAACGTGAAAACAATCAAGAAAAATGCTTCTTTTCCTCTAGGCAAAAGTACAACGAGAGCATGAAGAACTGCAGAACCGACTGCTAAAATCTGTCCAAGAGGTAAGTGTGCAGTCAGAAACAGAGTCAGAGAAAGATAAACAAGCAGACAAACGAGCAAACAGACAGACAGACAGACAGACAGAAAGACAGTCAGACAGACAGATAGACAGACAGACAGATAGATAAGCAGACAGATAGACAGACAGATAGACAGACAGACAGACAAACAAACAAACAGACAGACAACCAGACAGAGCAGACAGACAGACAGACTAGACAGACATACAGACATGCAGACAGCTGTTGAGGTGCTAGAGTATTTTTAGGTACGGTACCAAGCGCTGCGGAATAAGAGGCATTTGGTTTATATTTCTGTAGAAGATTGACAGCCGTGTTAAAGCGCACGTTTGCAACGCGGAGCAGGAAATAGCCGGACTTCGCGTGGAGCTTACCAATTTGACCGTCAAGATAGACAATCTCCCGGTACGTGCAGAATCTTCTGTTTTTTTGTGAGGTGTTGGTGACATTATTTTTGCTTAGTAGTAATAATTTCCTGCGTTTATAGGGTGCTGTTGCGAGTGAGATTGCGTTTGAAGAAAACAACGAACCGAAAACTGTGGATCAGGTCGCACAAGAATACACCGTACGTGAACTATTGATAAGACTCACATCAGAGTTAAAGCTTACTGAATTAGGATTATTATATTATATATGAACAGAAGAATAAGCAACGTTTCTGATTTGCAGAGTAAACTTATTGGGCGAGCTGAAATTTCTGACTGGAGAATGGCTACTGGCATCGTCATGGCAGACCTTTTCACCTTCCACGAAATGGCGACCAGCGTCGTTACGCCACGCGGGGCATCGATGTCCGAAAAGAACAAGAATCTACTCGACAATAGTCGTGTTCAAGTTGTGCGAAGTAAGTTGCATTGTCGGCCCTGTGTTTAAAAGCGACTTGACCTTGACCGATTCTGTAACTTGCTCTGATGAGAATTTTTACTGTTGTTCATAGAATTTGTGGAGCTGTTTTGCGCCGAGAAGCGCATGCCTGTGCCAAAACCTTCCGATGTGACTGTGAAGATGAGTTCTTTCCTCACTACAAAGCGGGGCCAGAAGCGCAAGCTGGAAAAAGAGAGCAGCAGTGCCGACGCGGGGGAAACTACTGGTAGTGACGATCTCTCGAATACCAGCAACTAGCGCCTAGTATTAATTGTGGGAATTGAGAACTTTTTAGTTTTTTGTTTAGTTTCTAATGCCTGATTTCAGGCTAAAAAACAGCTGAGGAGCATCACATAAACTGGCTTTGTTTACGACATGCTAGTTTATGCATAACAAAATAAAGCTAGTTTTGCCTAGTTCAAACTCATCGTCAGTCCCAACAAAGACAGTTTCGGGCAACGAAAATTCACCTCGGAGACCAGCCGTAATTAGCCTAAACTACCTTATCCCAACGCGGGAGTAGACGTTGGTTGATGCTATCTAAGTTTGGCTCAGTCAACTAAGGTAAACTTAGATAGCGCTGAGTATTCCTCTATGTGAATATAACATGGACTGATCATCAGCGCTAAGGTTGTCAGAACTCGACTAAGCTTCCCTAAATTGCTCAGTTTAGCTTAGCGCTGAGATACATCTTTCGCATCGGGAGATGCGACAACATACTGTACGCTCCCATTCTCAAGGGTCGATTATGCCCCGCCCCCACTGATTCACATCAAGCTTGAGGGGATCGTTCAATTCCGTTTGCTTGTTTGTGATTGGCGCGTTGGTTTTTGCCTAAGAGGCTATGCTACCTTGCTTGATTGAAATGATGGTTTCGGTTTCAAAATGTTTAAGTCATTAAAGTTCAAGTGAATCGGAATGAACAACCAAGCGAGCGACGGAACGTGCTTTCAGGCCGGATTTAAAATCGATTCTTGAGATCGGGAGTGTACAGCAAAGAGTGGATAAACATAGAACTTGTTTAAATCTGATTCCGATAGTGAAAATTCGCGTCGTTGGTACGAAAGCATCTGCTTCCTTCAGAACACATCTTCGTTTCTTCGACTTTGTGTGAATTGTGACTGCAAATTGCTGTAAGGATAATTTTGCGAATCTTTATTCTTGCTTGCCTGGGCGCCTTACTCAACGCGGGACTCATCACCGGTAGGACCCTCCAAGGTGAACCCGGGGAGAAATTTACTAACATGTTCGATTTGAAGCCCCTGCCTCTCTATCATGAGTTTTAACACGTTTGGCCAAGATCGCAAAGCACTATTGATTTTAATTTTATCCAAATTCGACCACACCTTACGCATAACACGTTTCAAATCTGCCACTGTAGTGGCAGCGTGGTCAAAATTGAGTGGAATGGAGTGGTGCACATGTTGGACCCTGTGCACCTGGGCGCCCCGTACAGGTGTGAACATGAGTCACTGAGTACCATCAAGTGGTCTAACCTCTGTACTGTGTCTTAATTTCCAAATTTCAAATTACTAATACAGTCCAAAAATTCCACTGTGAATCGACCGATTGATTAATTGATTGCGCATGTTTTACGCACCGCGTGTGATTGATTGGCTAGAGTTTTAACTTTGACGAATCGATTGCCTTATTGAATCAATTTTGGCGCAATATTATTTATTTGACTGTTTCATTCACCTTTTTTACGATCAGTGCTTTGAACTCCATTTTTAATTTTAATCACTAACCATCGTCAAATAAGGAATGTCCTACGCCAATCCTTTGAACGTAATTCATTTGCTATTTGTTGAATATACACAGACATACACGCGCGAAGCGGAGATCACAGATTTGGAAGTGGAGCTAAAAAATCGGCTTCAAGGTAATTTTACGGGTTCAGGATTGACCTGTGTTGCTGCTTCGGAATTGCTTCTGTTCTCCATATTATAAAGTGATTTTTTTATAGATTTCAAAAACTTACAGAGTAGTAATTGTTTTCTTGTTTCTTTATCGTCGAGTCGCCAAGTCTCGTTGAATCAAACTCAGTCGATAAATCGAACCCATAGGACATCAGCTCAATCAATCAATCAATCAATCAATCAATCAATCAATCAATCAATCAATCAATCAATCAATCAATCAATCAATCAATCAATCGATTTGCAGTGGATATTTTGCACTTTGAAATTCCGCCTAAATATTCTCCGGTACCACACCGGCGAGAGTGCGTGAATTATGGCAAAACGTCCAGAGGAAAAGTTGGTGCAACAGGTGATATATTCATTCTCATACTAAATAATGAAGATATCCGGTGCGAATGTCGGGAAGTTTGTGAGCGATATGTCTGATACAGGTTCCGTTCCACTCATTTGGTAGGATGAATTCAAGAACGCAATCACGGGCGGAGGAGCAGCACCTCAATGTGGTCAACCGAGCAAGTGTTGCAGGCAGCATAACGAGCCAGGCTGAGCTGGCCATGTTTTTGACGAATATCATTTACGGTATGGAATTTTTATACATGTACATATTTGTCATGGCTATGTGCGAATATTCTGTCAATCACAATGGCGGATTGAGGTCAGCCCTGAGGGAATGGCAAGCCTGCTAACGGGGCTGCCCCCCCCTTCACAAGGGCTGGAGGGGCGCAAGCTTTAACATACGAAAAGCCTAGAATTTGTGCCCTTCCCCCGAAGCTGAGGAAAAATCATTTTGG